>JAUZST010006611.1:2500-14723 GCA_034779995.1 Parotocinclus haroldoi
GAAAAGTTCGCCGAATTTAAAGAAGCCGCGAGGTTAGCGAAGGAGAAATCTCAGGAGAAGATGGAGCTGACCAGCACTCCCTCGCAGGTAAACCTCCGAGCGTCTCGAACACCTCTCCCTCATGCAATCTCCCCCTCGGTTCATGAGCGGCCTTTCCATTTCTGCTTCGAATCGACATTCATGCGTTTCTCTAACATGGTCCGTTTGTTCAAAGCGCAAACAGGTTCTGACGTCTGCCAAGGTAAGGAAAGTGATTAACCGGCGTTAAGTGGCGCATTCCAAATCTTTCCTGATCCACTACCTCCATCAGACTCTCTGAACATCTTCCGATCCATTTAACTCAACCCTCTTTATGTGATTAACACAAAACTACTGACCCCACTCTAATCCCGGCATCATTAATGATCTATCGAACCCCGTGTGCCGCTAACCCATAGAAACCAGTGTCCAGTGTCGCAGGAACGACTACCCAGTGTGTCCTAACCCCGTCGTGATGGAAGTCTCTTTGACGTCAAATCTTAACGTAGATGTAAACACTCCTTTAACTATGTCCCCTTATCCAGTTCAAGCACAAACAGGATTTGACTAAAAAGGCGCCTAAAAAGGTAAGCACCACCCCAGAACCGTCTTAAAATCACACTAAAGACACTATAACGAGCATAAGTGTCGACACGATTAAATAAAAATCTGCTTTCCGACTGGCCGACAGGGAAAAGCAAGTTCCCGCTCCTCTCGTTCAGCTAACAGTCTTATTTGGTGTGGTTATTGTTTGAGGGCAGCTTGAAATGTTGTGAAATGTCATGAAAGGTTTTCACATTGAATAATAATGAATGTAAAGAATATACGATGCTGTTTGGAGAAGAAGAGAAACAGAACCGTCACCCATCCTTTGCTGCCGAATGTTACGTTGCCGTAGTTCGACAAAGACTGTTATGTAATAATACTTCGTTTTAGGCTTTACGTTATTTAATGTTAGTGTTATACATTACAAAATGTGTGATTAAGTAGGATTTATTTATTATTCAGTACATCCTGCTCACGAGGAAATGAAATATCCCCTAATTATCCCCTTCGCAGTGTATATCATGCATGGTTAATGATAACCATTAACGAAGTGAATTACAACCTAAATAAATAAATCTCAATCCGATTTTTGTCTCGTCTCGGTCTTGGCCACTCCCGGTCTGGGTCCTGGCTACAGCATGGAAATGTGTATTCATAAATTGGGTTAAGAATTCAGACTCATTTATAATCGATTTTGACCCAAATGGCTGCCCATTGGGTACATATTCGACTCAGTTATTATTTTTTTTCCCCCCACATTACAACCCTTTCAGCTTATGCATGATGGAGGCACATGGTGCTGGGCCAGTAGTCCTTCTCGGGGCGGGGGGATGATTCGACCCTTCAGCCTCCCCTCCTTTATTAACGTGCGGTTAAAAACAAAACAATCCTACATATTAAAATCTCTCGCGATTGCACGCCTGTTGCACCGACGTGACGTTTTCGCCGTACAGGAATCGGCCACGGGGGACCTGCAGTCACCGCTGACCCCAGAGAGCATCAACGGGACGGACGATGAAAGGACGGCACCGATCCCCTCGCAGAACTCGGAGCCTCGAGCTGAGCCCAACGCGGCACCCTTCCCCCACAGGTCAGAATAATCGCGTGGTTAAACGTTTGCGAGTGTTTTTTTTCTCTCGTAGTCGTAACACTGATATGCGTTTGAGACGCTGCTGCTGTATGGGTTCGCGATAAATGCACCCTGGGGCTACGATCTCAATGGCTGTCCATATATCTTTGGTTTCCAAAGGCGGTTCAGTTAGTGACCAATAAACGCCTGCTGTAACATGGTCGAAAGATGCTGGTGGAATCTTTTACCTGGTGATTGGTTCAGCCATTAAGGCGACACATAATGTTCCTAATATTCCTAATGTCTACACGTTTGGCAATAGCGGAGGTCAAAGCAGAGGGTTAGCCGGTGACGACACCCCTGGAGCAGAGACGGCCAGGGTTTAAAGCCCAAACCTTTTCACTTGTAGCGCGGTGCTTCGTTTATTATTTTACCAATTCAGAAAGCGTCGGCAGAAACCAGTTGAAACGTAACCGGCAGAGCGCAGTCCCGTTCGCGCCGTCATACATTATTAACTTGATTCCAACTTCCCAGGAGGCCCGTTAAGCTTTAAATTAACTCACGGACATTAAAAATGTATGAAAACGCGCTTAAGTCGTTTGGCGTGAAAAGCACCAAGCGCAAGTCGGCGGTCCCAGGTGGACTGAACCAGTTTTTACAGGGTGACAATTGAAATACTAAGGTTCCTTTCACAAAACCTAAAAATGCTCGAGTGATAGTGCGTGGTAATCTCAAAGCGCTCCAGCCAATGATCAGTGGAAATAATGGACGTCTTTATTTGGATTTGGATATGCACAATGCATGTGACCTTGTCGACATTGCCCAAATGGACTTGTGGGAATGCGTCCATAAGCCATTGGTCAACGGGCCAGTCCTTACAGGTGCAGGAGGACGATCCGAATCCGAACCTTACCCCAGTCTCTTACCACTCGAGTGCCTATGGGGGATGAAATCTGACCTTCGCTTATCCTATGCCACACAAAAAAAAAGCCTGGTTATGTTATCCGCCCTGACCGTCTGAGTGTGTTTTTTATCTCCAGCACTTCCACTGCCATCAATAAGCACTGGGAGGCTGAACTGGCAGCGCTGAAGGGGAACAATGCCAAATTAACAGCGGCGCTGCTCGAGTCCACAGCCAACGTCAAACAATGGAAACAGCAGCTGGCCGCTTACCAGGAGGAAGCTGAGAGACTGCACAAACGGGTGAGGGTGAAAAGAGAAGTTCTCTTGATGCCAATCCGGTACCCAGTGAGAATGTCGTGACGATGGACATCAATGAAAAACCATCAGAATCAGAACCATCTCATAGCCGAGTTCCTATATCCAGGTCACGGAGCTGGAGTGCGTCAGCGGGCAGACCACCGTCATCAAAACCCAGAAAACAGAACTGAACCAGACGATAGAGGAGCTGGAGGGCACGCTGAAGGCCAAGGAGGAGGTACGAGGAGCTTCAAAGGCTTTCTGGCCAAGTCTCAGACTCGCAGCGTTCGGTATTTATGGCTAGTGTTTCATTCTTTACTGTTTCTGCCCCTCCTGATCCCGATCGGGGTTTGTGGGTGTCACATGCAGTTCCGCTGCTCTACCAGCAGATGTCAGGTCACGAACGTGACTTGAAAGTGTTCTGGTCAAGCTATGGAACTGGAAAATCTGGCAAAAAAAAATAAATAAACGGATAAAATATTGCGACTTGTCTACAATGTTGCCCGACCTGAATCGGTGTAGCGACTATATCAAGTCATGTTTCGCTTGTTTCAGGAGTTGGAGCGACTGAAGGCGGAAGTTGAGAATTCCAACGGGCTGCAATCCCAAAAAGATGCAGTCAGCCAGAAACTCCAGGTGAGCAGACACCCCCCCCCCCTCCCACGTGAGTTAACACCGTTTTGAAACAAGAAGCAAGAGATCAGAGTTTGAATAACAGATTCCTTCCGAATCCAATACGGGCTGGCAAAGAAGGGGTTAAATCCAGGCGATTTTCAAACTTCAGCAATAGGTTTTTGTCTCTACATCTCTGTCCCTCTTTGTGCCCGTGTGGGCGTAGGAGACAGAGACGCGGACGGCAGAGCTGGAGACTCAGCTGGCCGAGCTGGAGCGGCGCGTGGAGAGCAGCCACGCCGAGCACGAGGCCTTCAGGAAGAGCGTCCACTCGCTTCTCCAACTGCTCGACGGAAAGATCTTCGAGCTGACCGAGCTGAGAGACAACCTGGCCAAATTAGTGGACGAGGGAGGAAGCTAGAGCTGAAGCCTGCAGGAGCACAGCACCCTCTGGTGGACAAGACGCGCAAACACACGCTCATATTCACGCCAGCACAGTGTCCCGGGGCACGCGCCCTTAAATATGCATGCAAACGGAGTTTCGTGGACGACCAAGTGCTCACACTTTGGCATTCACACACACACACACACACACACACACACACACACACACAAGCCTAGTTGGGATCTCGACCAGCCTTTTGGAATTGCTTGATATTGTTATTGTTTTTTTTTTTTTTAAAGTTAAAACAGACGAAAGGGCATCTAATATTTTTTGTTACATCTCGGCTGGCTAGACGCATGTCTAAGCATTTGATTGTGTGTGAGTGTCCGTCTGCTTTTCTGGGTCTCCGTGTCTCGTTTCTACATGCCTGAGTGTTTGAGTGTGTTATGTCTGAACGCTAGTCTGGATTTTGGAGTGTCTTGTGTCCACTGTTTTCTCCTACCTGTACGTTTTCGTCCGAGTGTCCCGTGCCTTACGTCTGCGTTTCCCACTTTTCGTCTGAGTGTCTGCATCTCATCCTTGTCTGCGCGTCTCGTGGCAGCCTAAACGCCAAAAGTGTTTTTCCACAGTTTGAGTGTTGGGTCCAAACTCCAGTGAAGTGTTTCAGATTCTCCATTAGCACCTGGTTCTCTTTGATGCAACTAACGTGTTTTTTTTTTCTGGAAATGCTGCACTGTGATGGAAGAGTTTGGCCCTCTTCTGGATTTGGAAAGAGTGAAAAGTTTGGATGTTTGACGTGACTGAAAACCACACTCGGCCATTCTTCCATGACGGTACCGCAAAGGGTTTGGACAGTTTTAACTTCGGAGCTCCTACCGGAGAGCGTGCTGTGCATTTCCGGCCAGGTTTTTGTACGTTCAAAGTGTTTATTACTAATGAAAAGCTGGAGGGGGGGAAAAAAAACCCGAAAGCCTCCCTTCCCCAGCTGGATGTTTTGCTTATAAAAGGAACCTGTCCTCGCGTCCCTCCGTCTTTTCTACTGAGCCATCGTTCCTCTAAAGAGACTTGACTTCCAGGAGCTATTCATGATGAATCCAGGTCCCCGCTTTCTGACTTCCACAACTGGGGGCTCGGTGTTTGTGAAGAAACCAACCTTCCATTATCAGAGCAATACACACAGGAGGACAAACAAGAACCAGAACCAGAACCAGAACAAGAACCAGAACAAGAACCAGAACAAGAACCAGAACAAGAACGTCTCACTGATATATCAGGTATTTTCTCTTCCCTCGTCTTTAAGAGACGGACACCAACACTAACACCCCCTCAACAACCCCCACCCACACACACCCACACACACACACACACACGCACGCACGCTCAAGACCACGTCAGGATCCCACTACGGGAACTGTCCGTCATTACGAACTTTTCTAATATAACCCTTTCCTATTTATAGTGCTCTTGTATATTTTTTATTGATTTCAAGGATTTCGGATCTTTTCTGGTTATTTACATTTTTACAGTGACTTCCTTTTTGGGTTTCGATTTCCGCTGATCTGTTTCGCCCATGGCTTTTTTTTTTTTTTTTTTTGGTTTTGCTTACTTCATGCGTGGCAATGGATTTTATTGTGGGAGTATTTTAAAAAAAGGCAATATATATATATATATATTTATAACTATTTATCTATTTTAAAGGAAAAACGCTGACACTTGTTCCAAGCAGGTGAACCTGTTTGTTTTTCTTTGCCAAATATCCTTCCTCCACCCCCTCCTGTTACACACGAACTCGCTCCAGTTGCCTTTGGTATGAAGACGCATCAACGGTAGCTAAACGTTCTCTCGCGGGATTTACTGTTTGCCAAAAAATCTGTGATCATGTACGATATTAATAACCTGTGTATACCTGAAACACATTTCAAGGGCTTGCTGTTGGTATTCCCTATTAGGTACGCGGGTCGGCTTTTATCATGGTAGTACGAAGGACGGTTACTGTTTATTGTTTGGAGGGAGGGTGGGGTGGGATGAGTAATAATTTTAAATGTCGTAATAATTACTCCACACGCTTAAACACGGTCGTTACGGACTTGTTTATAGTAAAATAAAATATGAAAAATACGACTGGGTTATCGTTTATATAATATCCCCTAAAATCCCCTAATGTTTGTGGACCCTTTCCCATTTCAGGACTGCTTCTTATTAAACTACCGAAACCAAAAATAATTTACTTCTGAGGTGACTGATGAGTGTTTTTCCTGCGTCCAGCGTCCCTGAGCTTGGGAAAGGCAACACAGAAGTTAAAACCCCTATTAATAATTTGATTCATATTATGCGGTTATATTTTCGGCCACCAGGTGTCGCAGGGGTTCGCTAGATTTCTGCCATTCAGACTTGAATTAAATAATTACAAGACAGACTTTCTATCTATTTCCTCTTAGAATTCTTAAGACCTGTTACATGTTCTTCGCAGTTCTCACACAAATACAAAGACAGAACTCATTTACCGCCTGCCTTTTATTTACTTCGAGGGGAAAATGCAATTTGAAACGACCAAACAATTACCAGTAATACAATGGCTGGAAAAAAAAGCGGAGTAAATGCAAAATGATTTAAAAAAAACAAAACAAAACAAAAAACCCCTTTTACATTTACCGTGTTGTTATACATTTTTAAATATTAGGCTTTACTCAATAAATACATGTACTTAAAGCAATCATGCAGCTGCGATTTCGAATGTCCTGTTTTATTACATTATAATACATATGAAACAAACGTCAGTTTCTATCGTAATATTGCACATGGCTAGTGACCCGAGTCACGTATACTTAACTCGATCGGGGTATCGCTTAAGGTTGAGGGTGACAGGTCGAACTGTAGTGTCAGGAGGGGCGTTACAAAGACGAAAGACAGCAATGCATAGCATGTTTTACCACGAGTAACGTTAAAAGAAGTGGAAAACGTCGTATTAAATCGTCCTTTAAAAAAAAGCTAAATACAGTACGAGTGATGAAACCAATGGTGATTAAAATAAAAGTGCAGCCTGGAGGGCGACGGCTGATCTCACACTCCAACTCACTACATGCACAAGCTCGGCAAACACAAGCCGGTGCACCGCAATCCCCTCCTTATCACAAAACAGAATACCAACAGCACTGGATATAGGGACGCTAATGCAACGAGTGCAAACTCATAACTGGGCAGTGGCCTTCATTATGGGGCTCACATTCGGCAAAAAAAACCAACAAAAACGAACCGGAGCACCATGAGAGGGTCTGCTACTAAATAGGTGTCAATATCGGTTTACCAAAGAGCTACGGTGCATTTTCAACTGACCTTATGCTCTAATGGAACGTCTGAACTTAAATAACAACTGACTATTTAATTCGACATCATTTTCCGGTCACTCCACATACAGCAGAGCAACTTTTTAAAAAAATATATGTTTATTGGTTAGTAGTTTCTAGGATCAATGTCGCCTACCCACCACCAGATGTCGCCAGATTCCCTTTGAGAACTCCCAATGCACTGAACAGACCCGGCGACACCTGCGGGTACGCAGCGGTATTGCACGTGTGAGGGGGAACGTGCTGCCGCGTTGAACAAGCAGCCAAATAATCCGTCAATAATCGGATTAATGGTTTAATCGGAGCAGAAAGCGTCCATGTGTACCCCTCGCTTGACGGAGCGTAATCCGACTGAACCTTAATTAAATGACTATAGTACTGAACCAAGCGAGTCGTTTCTCCGAGTTCCACGAGGACCTAAAATTTGACAGTTCAGTCCGAATGCGCGCAGGCTACATTTGGAGTATGTGGAACACTGCGTCCTGAACCAAGAAGCACTGCGTCCACCGCTGCAGGGACCCAGTCCTGAGTTCCGGCGATGCCTTCTGGCCAGGTCTGGCATCACGTAGAGACGCAACTGCCTGTTCCTGCGACCAGGGCAAGCTGGGATAATATGTGGAAAACATAAATAGCCGAACAGCCTTGGGGAAGGAGGAAGGAGAGTACCGCCGACTGGATAGGAACGAAATATTGGCAGGAAACGCCTGTGGGATTCTGAGGCTCATGGGATATTATTTAGTTGCATAATTACAGCAATTATTCTCAGTAAAAACTCTGAGCTGAACCAAGGAGCGTTAGCACCGGTCTGCACTTTCGCAGATAATTGCTTATCCATACGATCAGCCCATGTCCGCTCCCCTTCCATCTTTCTGTCTCGGTTTTCCGTCGAATTTCCAGCGACGCAACGACATGCAATTACTGTAATTCTAATAACTCTAATAAGTATGAATGCCCACGTGCAACAACCAGCCACAGAACGCCTTCTGCAGTGTGGATTTTCTGAGGGTCTGGAACAGATTAATTCAGCTTTTTAAAAAAAAAAAAACGTTTCCTCATGGCAGCCATGAGAACGCCTCATCGATCTTGTTTCTCGACAGAAACGAATTAACGACGAAAACCGGAGGTACCTCTTTGGAGTACGCAATGGTAGTATCGATCCTATTGTTATTCCTATTTATATTAATCGCCATGGCTACAAAACAGACCAGATATGGTTATGACCGCAGATCGTCACGAGTTTCTGTTTGGGGAAAGCTCTACACTCGTTTTCTCGTCATTTCACCGGCCGCCGGACTCGAAAGACGTCCAAGAGCTGTTGGAGGTCAGCTTTAAGCACCGACCTAAATCTAAAACTGATCTAAAAAAAAAAAAAGAAAAAGGAATGACATCACAGGCAGCCGATATGTTCGACAGAATTCAACTAAACATCCATCTGTGCTGGAATTCCCATCCAGAGCGTCCATACTTGAAACTGAAACAACACACACATACACACACACACACGCACAGTATGGACACGAGAAGCTAAGAAAAACAAAGCGAATTTGGTGCGAACACATGTAACGCAGGCCGAAAACAATAAAATAATGCAAACACTGTACTATATCCTACCTAGAGAAGTCAAGAAACGCTTAAAAAAAAAAAAAAAACGCCACGTTACGAATGTCTAACGACGGATCGAAACCGTCAATGTGAAGCGGCACTTGCGGATGTAAAGGATGTCGGCTGTGGGTGGCATCAGTGCATCACTAAAAAAATAAAAAATAAATAAAAAGTTTGTCCAATCGTGCTCGGTGTGCGAAAAGCTGCGAGAACAAGTGGGGGAGGAAAAAAAAAAGAAAAGAAAAAAAAAAAACGCACCGAAACTGGAACTGGTCAAGTCAGCAGCCGTAATTGTTTTAGCAGGGAAAAGAGGAACGTAACCTTAATCACGAGCAATAAAGTTAAACGCAGGTTTCAGAGCAGCGCTGGTCAGGAAAAAAAAAAAAAACGTCAGGAATTGGAGTCATCAACTGCATCGGAAGGCTTTGATGGGTTCGATATCGATCGGAACGGTTTTTGCAGCCTAAAAAGAAAAAAAACCCACACTGAAGACATTGGAAATGGTGCAGTTCATCAGGTCAGAAACGCACGTTTGAAATGGTTAAACTCCGAAAAAGATGGCTGATCTGATTGTACGGGGAGGATCTGGGTCTGACTGGGGAGATCCCCGCTCAAAAGTCTCACTTTTCTGTTCTAAAAACACCGGGAGGAGTAAATAAATCGGAGTGAGCGACAAAGAGGAGCGCCACCACTTTGAGCCTAATCCAACATTTCGATTCAAAGACTTTTGAGAGCATTTCGATCGGTACAGTTACGTCGGTTATCCATACGTTACGGTTTTTGGCCGCCACAGAGTCCTCCCTGGAGGGATGGGCATCACAGGAACACCTTCTGTGTCTGTGTATGAGTATGAGGGAAGGTCCAAAGTCCCTGGCCAGGAAAAGCGGCTTATAAAGAAGAGCAGAAGTGGGAAACGAAAAACGCCGGGCTTGAACTTGGAGCGCGTTTCCCCTGTATTATGGATGTGGATAGCGAACGTGGGAAGGAGGGGCGCCGGCGAGCGGGCGGTCAGCGTGCATGCGTCCAACTCGAGCGTTTGGAGCGTTGAGGTAAAAACACCACGAACAGCCCGCGTCCTAGGTAAACGGCGACGAAACGACAAACCAAACGCGTTCCAGCAGCGCTGAGTGAACTGTAACGGACGAAAATCGGGTCTTTCGGATCGCTTCCCGTCTAACTGTGTGTCTGGTGAGCGTGCGTGTGTGTGTGTGTGTGTGTGTGTGTGTGCGTGCGTGTGAGAGAGAGAGAGTATTTATATTTATCTAGCTCTCCCAGTCGGTGCACGGCAGCCCCTCGTCTTCGGACTCGGATTCGGGCGAGGCCTCCTTGATGCGGCGCAGGGCTTCGTGGATGCTGCGGGTCAGCGGGTCGCTCGAATCCAGGCAGCGCTGCTGCTGCTCGCGGTGTCGCACCTTCCGGAGCTTGACGCCGCGCCGGATCTGAGCCAGGATGTTGTTCCCGTCGTCCTCATCCGGGTCCGGGGCGAGCACGCGCAACTCGGCCTTGCGCAGGTGGAAGCTGCCGCGCTTCAGGCTGGCCAGGACCTCGTCCATCGGGGAGGAAGCTGGAGAGAAGAAAGCAAGGGAAATCGAAAGGTAAAACAATTCGAACGGCGGGTGTGCAGGCAGAGGTGGAAGGGTTTTATTACTGATCTTAAATATATACACACACACACACACACACACACACTTTTTTTTTTACCTCTCCTCCACTGGGACGACTCCAGCGAGGACGTCTTCCTCAGCTTCTTGCGTGCGTTCACCAGCTGGCTGCTGTCAAAGAAGCGGGCCGTGAACGGCCCCAGGGGGCTCTCCGCTTTGGGTTGGTGCACGGGGCTGCCCGCTTGGCCTTGTTCCAGCCCCTGACCGGGCATGTCCTCCAGGGAGGGAGGAGGAGGCGGAGGAGGCGGTGGAGGCGGAGGAGGGGGAGAGATCGGCGAAGTGGACGAGTCCAAAACGCTGCGTTCTGCAAGGGGGACCAACGAGGCCGGGCCGATGGTTTCGGGGACGGACGGGATGGTCGGAGGCAAAGAGGCGAAGCCTTCGGGCCTCCTGAGCTCGGCGGAATCTTTCAGAGGAGCCGGGGCGTCGTCCGTCTGCACGCTGGCCACCTGAGTTTGGGGCGGGTCCGGTTTCGACGCCGTAGATGGCTGGGCCGTGCCGTTTTTCTTCCTGGCGTGCGCTAGGCGGAGTCGCGTGGACTTCAGGGTGACCTGGCCTGGGTAGCGCTACAGGTAAAGAACAGGGTCATGATTCAGTAAGATCTAGAGAACGTCGCCTTTTATGTCGCCTTAACCCAGCTTGATTTAGGTTCGAATTTCCCTCGTTAATAAAAGAAGCTTTAACGACCGTATGGCCTTTAGTCGATTACACAACCTGTTTGAAGCTGCGCAGCCTGTCGAGAGTCTTTTGCCTCTCCTGGCTGACCTGTGCGTTCCTCACCGATTCCTCTTCGTCCTGCAGGGGAGAGAAACTCGCCTGTCACAATAAAAACAAGGGCAGCCACAATTAAGGAACTATCCGTGACAGTGATTGGTGATGAGACAAAGGCCAGCGCTGTGGATTAAAGTCCAATGAAGAAGAGCCAAAAAACTTGGAGGTCATTTATAGGATTTGATTTTGGATTTTTATAGCCCCCACCTGCTGCAAAGCCTCCTGGGAGCCGTAGTCCTGGTTGCCCTGGCGCTCCTGCTGTTTCTGGGTGTGATTGACAATGCAGATTTCCTACAACAACAACAAAAAAAAGCAAACAAATCCGGTCAGGACAAATCTTAATACGAAGAATTACAGGACGAAGGTCTAGAAGAAGTTCTCGTACCTTTTTGGTTTTGAGGTAGGCTTTCTTGGCAGTGATGCGCCCCCTCCTGGCCTCCAGCTGACGTGTCCTTTGTTGCAGCAAGGCCATGTCGTCTCTGAGCGGTGCCGGAGCCAGAGACCCCTCATCGGTGGCCTGCAGGGCGTCGGGACTCTCAAACGTGTCGTAATAAACCACCTCATCCTGTCTCTCTGTGCACATGCATGACAGAAACGGAAATATGTCAGCCGCTCTCCGATATTTACATACAAAAACTCATCCAAATACACTTACCCGTCATCTGCCTGCGCAGGCTCTGCAACTGCGCAGTCAGCAACAGCTCCTCGTACTTCAGGATCTCGAACTGGATCTCGTAGAGCTGCAGCTGGAGCTCGTAGTACAGCGCCTCCAAGTGGTCCAAGCGTGCCATGGCGTCCTCGCCGCCCTGCAGACCCTGCATCTGAGAAAATCAAAGAGGAGGGAGAGAGGAATGCGCTGCAGGTCTGTATGGTGGCCTGTGTGTGTGTGTGTGTGTGTGTGTGTGTCTGTGTGTGTGTGTGTGTCTGTGTGTGGCTAAGAAGCTGAAACACACAAACAAAAAATAGCCTAAGTCTCTTCCTGCACAGATCTGGGATTCCCCGTTTATTTTTAATA
>JAUZST010006612.1:0-14722 GCA_034779995.1 Parotocinclus haroldoi
CGTTTCCCCGCGTTATTCAAGCGTCGTTCCTCTCCTTTTCCCTGCAACCTTGGGTCCTAAACCCCAATCCCTAACAAATATCAGATTTTAGTTTTACTCTGGGTGTCACAGTAGCACAGAGGTGAGTGAGTGAGTGAGTATGTGTGTGTGTGTGTGTGTGTGTGTGTGTGTGTGCATACATGTGCACTACTAAGCAGATGCCTTGTCCAGGAATTGTTCCCATCTTGGATCCTGTACTGCCATAAACCTGAACTGTATTAAGTGAGTTTATAAATTGACCTAAAAATTTTTTTTACATTATTTGTAATAGTTAAGCTAAGCACAAATTACAGTGTTGGTTCTGATTGGTCCGAACCTGTCCACACTGATCACGCTTTAGACAAATATTGAACAGTTTTTAGCACTTTGGTTCAGGTGTGTTAATCAAAAATCTATTTTGACCAAAATTTTATCAAAGGTCAGGAAATCCGAAAAGTTGTGTTGACAATAGCAAAACCAGCAGGAGATGACCATGCCCACCACTTTCTTGATTTTGTTCAAGTGTAGTCTGTCAATAGAACGTGTTAGATCACACTGGATAAGTTCTTCAAACGTTGACTGGAATTTAGTAAGCACTTGTTTTTTACAGTATTATGCTTCGCATGCTGAGTATTTATACATTTTGTTATAGATCGTTTTGAAAAACCTGTTCGCAAATTTATTTTTCAATGAACAAAGTTCGTAAGCAACAGTAGTTCTTGTTTGTACGTTTGCTATACGTGTATATCACACAATAAAGGTTTATTAAACATTTACATAAATTATAGCACTGTCCTGTCTTGTAACAGAGGGCATGTTCGTTTAATCGGACCAGCTGGTTATTAGGACCAAAACGATCACGTCTCGATGTGGTTCCATTTACCGGATTCGACTGAATTACTACTGCAAGAGCTCCCAAAAGTTAAGGCACTAATAAAGGAATCTTTTTGAGCCTTCACTTCTCTGTTTATAAATTGGAGTGTCAAGCAGGTCAGTGTGCTTATAGGGCTGCACTCGTCAGATAACAATTAACCATTATAGATGTAAGACACCAGCGTTTCCAGTCTTTATTCATTTGTGAAATTAGAAAGGCAGGAAGTAGGGGGCTGTATATGGGTAAACAAATAAAGAGCAGCAGCATTATGGACCCTTATTCATTTATTTTAATATGCAAATAAATAATAATTCATAAGCAGTCAGAAGCGCAAACCATTGGGCTTAGTTGGGCCAGGGTAGAAGAACAATTATAGCCGACATACAGTCTCACATACACACAATACAACATAATTACAAAATGTTCCTATTCATCATGACAAGTCAAGAGAACCTAGCAGCCTTGCATAAAGCTTCTCTCTCTCTCTCTCTCTCTCTCTCTCTCTCTCTCTCTCTCTCTCTTTCTCTCTCTCTCTCTTCTGCTCCTCTTTCTTTCATTTATCTGTTTTATTAAACCAGTAGACGAATCAAAGCATTTAACATGGTTCTTCAGTGTTTGCATGGGATATATTCCATGGCATGATCCTCTGCCAAATTACGTTTGCAGTGCTTCTTCTCTAGGATTCAGAATTCCTTTGTCAGTGTAACAACACAATGGCCTGTTAAATCAGCTACAGGACTGAGATCAGTTTTCAGTACTCGGCAGCTCTTTCTGTCTCTTTCAGAGAGCTACACAAAGATTAAGCTACCACAACATTAACTTCTGATATAGCTGTCTTATCCAGCCATTGTATGGTCTGTCCTGAAATGCTGGCACTAATCTCCAATTTTTCCATATGAATATACTTTTTAAAAAAGCTGTTGTTCCATATTTCCCTGCAAAGGGTAACAATTAAAGCTGACAGCATATCAATATGCTATTGACCAGCTGAACCCACTTGGATAAAAATAATGAGATTTTAATTCTTATTCACAGGTAATCAGGCAGCTCAATAAGCATATCCAATACATAATGGAACAGGTAACTTTGAACTCTCAAACAAACCTTACTGTTCAATTTCTTAGCTTGGCATTCAATAGGTGGAAATTAATGCTCAAGTGTATTAGATCATAGCAGTAGCCTGGTTACATTGTGCTCCAGGAGGCTGGCATGGGGGTATATGCAGGTAATCCAAAGAGAATGTTCATTAGACCAAATGTTAACCTGATATGAATGAATTACTGCACTTCAGCCAGAAGGCACCGCATGCTAAAAAGATTCTGACAGTTTGAATAGGTCTCCCAGTATTCAGGTCGATGCACTGTGACAGACTGTCTAGAAGTGCTGAAGCGCTCCTGCAGCTACGCTGTCAGTCAGATGCAGCTGGCCAAATCTTATAATCTGTTCATAGACCTTCAACCTAACACATTGCATACACATAATCACATAAGAGAACATACAGTCTGTCACACTTATTTGATCACCTCTCGGTTTTAAAACTGTCATGAAAAATAAAGTGACTATTGGATAATGTATGAAAAAGCATTATCAAGATCAGTTATCATGTCAATGTATTCTATCAACTTGTCTTAATAGAACATGTAGACTGTTAAGAAACCTAAGGTAAAAAATATGGATTATGGTGCCATACAACCAAGTGAGTAATTTTTAAGCACATTTACTTCTAGTAACACATGTACTTTATAATCATCTTTTACACATGCACATCTATCAAGGAATTTACCAGTAAATAATCAGGCAGGGTTAAATGTGAATGCATGCCATATTCAATTGTCAAAGTTCCAATTTATGGTACAGTTCCCAGATAATAAGGCTCAGGTGTAAATCATTTCAAAACAGTGTTGGGTAAGATGCAGTGACACTTTTGAAATGCAACATGTCAAAGCGAGTTTTTGGATGCAGTGACAAAAAATTCAGGAAAAGAAATAAGATATTTCCTAAATAGTTCTAAAATGGTCTCTGTCAGCAATGAGATGCCTAAAATGACATCCATGAACTGAGATGGTCCAACCAGGATCTCCCAAACTCAATAAATCTGAAAATCTGAGAATACTTGAACGAGTTACTTATTCACTTTAGTTTCAAGTTACATATTTATTTAAACTCTCTTTAAATTGTGAGGTAACTAATTTGACTTCTGACAGCCTCAAGCTTCTCCTTTTGGTCTCTCAATGCTATTGGCACCATTTTCTCAACGAGAAGCCTTGGATGGGGGGAGACTACCTGTCAAGATGGAACTTTTGCTGCTGGATACATGATGGACACTTAGAAGAACTGGAGGATCATGTGTATGGTGCAACTTTCCGTTGAGGACATTGAGGATGTATTCCTATTCGGAACCATGATTACGGGGTTTCTGCTTTGGATTAGGTGTTGCCCTGGTAAATCGCAAAATTAAAATTAGTTAGATAAGCTGTTCAAAGTCACTTACCACTGTCCAACATGATCAAGGGTGTGGAAAGAGCCGTAGGCACTCAGACTGTGACTTTTACTCACGGAATTGATTCAATCTCAGAGAAGCTCTCGGTTCTGGACTCAAAACTGGAAAAATCGGGAATTGAGAACTGCTATAACTGCTGTTATGTGTGAAAATTGAGATCACTCAAGCCAAAACAAGCATCTTATATGGTTTTTGGCACCCATCTTATCTGTGGTTTGGCCTTGAAGCCGAGCTGCAGTGTTAAGTCCTCCATAGGATTTTGCTGCTATGGAAACATCTCCCCCCCTCAATTTTCCTAAGACTGCTGGGGCGTGGCCTGTCTGGAAGATTCCCTACTGTGCTATGGACATGGACTGGTGCTTTCGGGTGAGCGACTCTTTGGCTCCGCCTCTCTCCCAACCTATGAACACGCCTTCCATTTACTGCTTCTCCCCACAGTTGCATCGTGATGGGTCTGTGTGAGCGCTGCCCACGTCAGCTGCTATATATCGGATGGCTGCTCGTTGTTGCTGGTTTTTTTTCCTCTTTCACTTTTCTGTGGACGGGGCTTTTTTTTTATCCCGAATTTTACCATATTCTAGTTTTCCTAAGGTTACATCTTCCTGTCTTGTCTCTTCCTGTCTTGTCTCTCTCTTTGCTAGTTCACTTTGCCATCCTGCTATTGTAAATGACTCGGAACATTGGCAGACTTAACCCAATGATCTTCTTTGCTGTCTTGCTTACACATTGGAGTTTGGTTTGTTTTTATGACGTAAAGGATCCAAACCAGGTGGTTATGGATGTTGTGAGGCTGGTCTTGATGAACTTTGTGTAGAACTGGTTCTACACTCTGTTGCAGGTACTTGCCTTAGAAAGATTATTCTTTAAAATTATTCCCTCAGTGAATAATGGCATTTTGAATATTTTTCAGCCAATTTTAAAATAAACAGTCCAAAGTTGTCTATTAAATAGCCATCGTGTTTATTTATATAATGAAGTTATTCATTTAATTGAATTATTCGTTTAATTAAATATAGAAGCAAGCCATTTGGTTTAAAAGAGAATCTCCAGCTTTGTATGTACCTGTCTTATATTATTTTTTGACAGAATGTTTTAGTTAAGCCCCTGTTAAACTCCAACTCTCTATTATTTAAATACTATATCACTTTATTTTCTGGATTGTATGTGTAAACACCTTGTGAGTATAAATATGCTAACATCCTATTGGAGGACGGAGTTTGTTATAAAACTGGGACATTGTTCCTTTCAAGCTCAACAACAGCCTCCCAAATAACTTTTCAGAAGAGCCACATATCAAAATCACAGATGTCAAAATAAATCAAAATGAAAGAAAGAAGTCTGTCTTAGCATTCTTTGATCATCATAGAAAGACAGCTATAGACAGAGGTTTTGCGTAATGCATCTAGGCAGTTTGATCTGGATTGTTATTTTATACAGTTTGTGTGTATTTGTGCTTCAGTTAACCATGCTTGAGCTGATATAAAAAAAATCTGATTTTCATCAAAAAGGTACAGAGAATCGGATGCCATTCTAATTATATATTTAGCTAAAATAAATAAATAAATAAATAAATCCGCATGGTGGCAGAAGTGGTAAGTGCTCAGCTCTAGAGATGCCTAGATAAATTCCATGTTGAGATTGTATCAGTGTGGTGTTGTTGGTGTTTGTTCTTCATGTCTGTGTAGGTGTTCTCCTACATTCCAAATACACATGCATTAAGTCCAGCATGGCCTACGATGAATTGGCACGCTGTGCAACCCCAACATATATTACGTGGGTTTGAAAATAAGCATTATCTAGGTGGCTCAAGTGTCCACAGTGGGTCAGGATAGACAAAAGGTAGTTATCTCCTTTCCTTCAGCATTTACATGTTCATGCTTGCAAAAGAACTGAATAGATAATAGGTCATTACCGTCTCCTACTAATTACCGTCAAATTTGCTTATTTTGCAAATTTGATTACCTACTACAGCAAGTATCATTGTAATATTTGGTTGTATCTGCATTCATATAACTAGAAACGAGCTACATGACTTGCCACCACTGTTCTGCTTCTGGGGATATGAACATCTCTTAAATAAAATGCCACAGAAGAGGTTTTTGGGTAGTGCTTAATTTATTTATAAGTGTGGGATATGGTAATTATGGCTATTAGCACTGAACATGAAAGTACACACTTTCACATGCACAAATAGAAACCCAAAAGTATGTCTAAAAGGCACTAAGGAGAATCTGTGCCTTCTCAAGTGGAACTAAGAAGTTCAAATGCATTTTCCTCCTTTAAGATCTGTCTTGGTGTTGGGAATATAATTTAAGTTTGAAATATAATTTTGACTAATCACATTCACTGGCTGAGATCTGACAGGGGAAAAAAAGATTTTTCTTTTGCTAGAAATTTGCTTGAAATCACAAACTATATCCACTATACTGGGCTATTTTTTACTGTATCTTTATATAATGAAAAGCTTTTATTCAACTCACTATAGTAGCTGGGGTTAGACTTAAACCTGAATAGACAACTCATTGTCCTTAGTGTACACCATATCAAATGCATACCATTCTGTTGACATTAGGCACTGTTATTTCACACAACCTGCTTTCCAGTTACCAAGATGGGTTTGAGCCATTCACTCATATTGAATTAATAATGTCCAGTGACCGTTCCTCTGGCCAAACCATAAACAATCTTCTACTGGTGATGATCGCACCACATATATAATATTCTTATAATATGTATAAAACAGTGGAATTCATACAGACCATTCTAGTTGTAGTCGCGCACTGTATGTTTGTGTGCCATCCCAGAATGTAGTAGCCATTTAGCATTCCCATCCTGTGGCGTGTGTCCAGAAGTACATGTCACCAGGATAAGCCTGACAGCCAGTTCTTCTATAAATAGCCCTGGAACAAGCAGAATTCTGTCTCCAGGTGGTTTACTGACATACCACAACCTACAGTATGTGCAAAAGTACAGCTTATTTCTGGAACATTGATATCACAGGGCAAATATTAGCAGAAGTGGATGCATTCAACCAGTTTATTACTTCAAACCTTGGGGTTTCCTAAAAGTATAGACCTGATTTTAGGTGCTGTTGTTTTAGTGATTCAGAAATAGTGCAGATCTGTACTGTCTCATGTTAATGATCATCCGTTGTACATCCACAACAGTTGATTCAAAATGTGAAATGCAAATAAAAATGTATTTTATATAAAGTATAAAATAAAATGTTACTTTATACCTAAATTGAATTTCAAATAGTACATAGAAAAATTTAAGTAGTTAAGGTACTGGACTGTGGTTCCTAATATCCAAGGTTTAAATCCCACTTCTACCAAACTGCCACTGTTGGGTCCTTAAGCAAAGCCCTTAAATCACATGTTGAATTGTAAGACTTCCTAATCTTTAAGTCGTTCTGGATAAAAAAATTCTGCTAAAAAACTAAAAGATATAAGCAGATGAGCTCAGAAACTGTTACACATGACAAGTCAAAAGTCATGGCATAGCAGTGCATTAGTGAAAATGCACAGCTAACATGCTGGCAGATAATATCTTTAAATAAACTTCATTGCTTACTTCAGCAAGATAATGAGAAGGCACATCCGATACATGTTAGTAGAGTGTGCCTATGTACTCAGAGTGTGGGTGGTACACAGTCTGTCTACAGTGCCAACCTGTCTTCTGTTGTAAACATCTGCACATTATAAAGCACAAAATACGACAACACAAACCCTAGACTGTTGAGCGGCTGATTTTGTTTTTGTTTTTCTCTTTTTCAAGAGCAAGACTGAGAATAAAATCCACTTCTAAAATTACAAGTGTTACTAAATAATTACAGGATTTTTTTAGAGGTGAGGTGACACACAGTAGAGAACTTGCCTTTGTCCCAACATTTTGGAATGTGTTACAGGCATCAGTGTCAATACAAATACAGCAAAAGTATCAGTCAAAATGAACTCAGGTCAAATAACAATTATTGTCAATTATCATATTAGAACAGTACATTGCGCTTTTTTGATAAATTAAACGGTATGTGAACAGTTGATTCTTGTAGTTGAAATGTGAGCCACATTGATGTGAGAGAAATGATCAGGAGTAAAGATCTGAGCAAATTTCATCCAAATACAAAATGTTAAGGCCAGATGATTGGGATCACCAAAGTTGTGCAAACTTTGTCCTGATATTTCAGTATCATGTGAAGTATTACAAACTTTGGTTGTGTTTTTAAAAGACAGAATAATATATGTGTTTTATATTTGACTTGAATTATTTAACATGCTTTCTTATTGAGGTCCGTTTTATTACAGAGATCTGGGTCAGGACTGAACAAGCCAAAGGAGACAGTAGAAAGGAAAACGTCTTATATAAAACTGTTGTATAATCATCAGCACTTGTGATTTTTCAGGCAGGAAGTATGAAATAAACTGATTTGTCCAAAAAAACTAAAGCAAATTGAAATTTCGATGGTGGAACGTCTGCTGTAAGAAAACACTGCTGTTGTATATGCATATGTATATACATGATTTTTTGTTCATATTTGGTCTTACTGGTATATGTATTGCCATTTTCTTTTATTTTTAGGGGATGGAAATCCCAAGGAGAGCAGTCCATTCATCAACAGCAGTGATCCAGAGAAGGCCCAGCAGTATGACGGAAAAAACATGGCCTTATTTGAGGTATGATCACACTTTATGGGCATGTAATTGCAGCTGTCAGTTTGGTAGGAACATTCGGACTATGATTATGATAAACAACAGTAGAATGTTTACTTTTAAATAAGACAATTTTTTGTTTTTAGTGCATTGTTTTCATGTTTCAAATTGTTCCCACTAATGCCATCTTTCATTTGTATGTGTGTTTAGGAGGAGATGGACACTAGTCCCATGGTGTCGTCTCTTCTCAGCAGTCTTGCCAACTACTCTAATTTGCCTCAGGGCAGCAAGGAGCATGAGGAAGCTGAGAACAACGAGGGCTCCCGCAAGAAACCTGTACAGGTAACACATTCCTTGTATATTTTTTCTTCTTTTCCAGACCACAGTTGATGTCTAAGTGCCTCCAGAGGGAAAAATGGATACAGGTTGTACAGAGCCATTTGGGTGTACAATTGGGTGTCCATCTTGAATATAGCTATATCACACAATTATTTGTAAAAACAATAGCACCAATGTTATGCATCTGAAAAGAATATACCGTTCATTCTGTCTTTTTCAAGAAAATAAATGAGGAGAGGTTTGTGGAGATGTCTGGGATCTCTCTATTGGACCTTCTGACCTACATTTTCCCCAAAGAAATTGATAGGCAGGCTATTACAGACATCGTTGCCACATTCCAGTCCAAATATATTTTTATGTACCTTTAAAGTGCACATAGGGTCAATAAAAATCTAACTTTACTTACAAGCTGTCCTCCAACTTTGAGGGAAGTGTAGTTGTTAGTGGAGAGACTCTGACAGCTTAACGATGGGGTCAGCTGTCTCCTATTTCACTTTTCAACTTTTCTCTTTTGACCAAGTGATACTTTAAGTAACAGTCTCAGTGGAGTCTTGCTCAAATTATAGCATCTATGATACTGTCAAATTAGTTTGTTACAATAATGGAAACAACAAATACATCAATGCTTGCATTTATAGCAATAAGCCACAATATGTGTTACAAGCATTTCATCACAGGTCAGCTGTGTAATAAATGTCATAAATAATTATTCTGCAATGTATTGTGATCCATAATTATTCAGTCCCACACTAAGGTCTGTAAGCTGCTGAATTCAGCATTCACTTTGTCTGTTCTTTAGTGTGTAGCATACATTTAAAAAGTCTGTTTTAGAGTCTGCTCTGTTTCAAGACATATATTTTTCTTAGGACAATTTTTCCTGCTGTCTTCTTACTTTCATTTTTTCTCTTGTAATTGCTTGATTATGCTAGTGCCTAGTCACTCACTGCAATGTATCAGGTTGTGTGCCTACATGCGCCATCTTGATAGTAACTCAATAATTATTCTAAGCCTCAAACAGGTACATTGCCCTGTAAGTGTATTTATAATTTTCAAACAGATATTTAAGTAAATTCTTGAAAATACATTTAGCTGAAAAAGTCTCCTGCTGCCACAGAATATTAAGCACAAGAAGGAAAATAATATATGAATTCATACATTAAATACCTTCTGTGTTATTTATTACAGCAGTGGTAAATGTCACAAAGCTCATTTGAAGCACTGGCTTTGAAGTACATATGAAATAATATTTAAACACTAACTATAGCTATGTGCAACCCTAAAGCAACAAAGAGAGAGAAGAATTTGTCTTCCTTTATCGGTTGAAAGGAATAGAAGGGAGGGAGTTTAATCTTCTCTTCCAATCTGGTCTCAAACTTAATTAGTTCACCGGGAAACAGCTGCTCTCCAATCAGCCTCCATTTTAAGGAGGTCAGCTGGTGCAATTCCACTCTTATCTTCTCTACCAAGAAATACAGGGAGACCCAATTATTATACCTAACATGTCAACAAGCTCAGTGTTTTCATCTTCCTCTTTGTCTCTTTTTCTTTGCTCTTCTTTCTTTTTTTCTACCTATATTTTTACTTTTCCTTACCGATGTGAGACAAATGCTTCTAAACAGAAATGAATATTAGTTGTTCCTTCTTTTTATGCACTATTGCTTTAAATGTTCAATGGAGTGAACATTTTCTGGACACACATATCAAAACATTTTTGGTCAGCCTAAATTGTGATTCTCTTGTTAAAGTCACATGTATTTATCTAGCACTTTTGAAGTACATCATTATAAATAGGCAGTACAGCAGAACTCAAGACTCAAAAGGCCACGCAATGTTTTTTCAGTTTTCTATCGTTCATTGTGGTGAACTTGTGTGAATTGTAGACTCATCTACCTGTTCTCAGCTGACAGAACTGGCACCCTGTGTAGTCTTTTGCAACACGCTGTGCATTCAGGGATGCTCTTCTTTACAGCTTGGTTGTACCCAGTGGTTATTTTAGTTACTGTTCTCTTTGTATCAGCTCAAACTACTCTGGCCATTCTCCTCTGACCTCTGGCATCAGCCGGGCATTTGTGCCCAGAGAACTGCAAGTCACTGGATATTTTCTATTTTTCAGACCATTCTCTGTAATCCCTACAGATGTCTTCTGAAATACTCAGACCATTCTGGCTGGGATAAAAGTACTGATGGGTTGATCCACATTCTTTCGGTTCCAATCCAATTCTAGTGCACAACTGCTGACACAAATACAGATTCCAATATAGGAGGTTTTTTTTGTACTTTAATGTTATGATTATTATGTTTGGTACATTGTTTAGGATTACAGTATGCTGCCTCCCATTTCAGTATTTCCAGACAAAAAAATCTCCACAGAAATTACATTTGAATTAAACCACCAGCTAATATAATTTACTCACTCAGTTACGGACTGAAGTTGCCTCATGCTCATGGTACGATGTGGCATGGGATATGGATTCTTAAAATGGATCGGCCCTGTCTGTCCGATAGCCGATATCTATATAGGATTGGACCCATCACTAACAAACATAAATAACTGTGATAGACTATGAAAGAAATGATACTCACAATGTAACAGATACCTAAATACATTTTCATTAGAAGTTGGAACTGTCCAAACTCCAAACTCAAATGATGGCTAAAATTCAGCCAAAGTTCCCTGATTAATGGCATGGTATAATTTATTTTGCCAGCATACACGATTGTGTTTATAATTACTCTAAGCAGAAATGATTATCCTCATATTTATTCCAGATATTGGATAGATAAAGAAAAGGTTTGTATAAAACGTTTTAATACACACATGCAAGGACTTTTAAAACTGTAGGCGGTCCGATGGCACGCTGTTTTAATCTAGAGGGGGTGACAAGTTATTTTTATTAACCATATGCCCTTTTTGTTTCAGTGGCCAAAATGTGCAGTGCACAACTGAAAATGATAGTGCCTGTCAAGTTAGCAGTAATTGACCTTAGCTAAACGAAGCACATTAACACTGTCAGTTTCTGAAAACAGCCTGGTGACATTAACATAAAAGATTTGTATTATATCTTCTTGTTTCTTTCTACTTCTTACCCATACTTGCACTTTATTGTTTCGCTCATTTTTTGACTGTTGCAAATAATGTGATCACAGTAGACTAATTCTGTCTAGTATACTTGACTGTATGGTTACATTGTTACCTCAGTACATTGGTACCTCTCATTGTTAATTCATTCCAGGAGGCTTGTTAATGTACTGTGTATTGACTCTATATTAATATAGATATTAATTTGTATATTAATCTGTTCCAGACTTCCAGACAATACGCATATCTTACTCATATAAGATATTATATATAATATATGCATTAAAGAAGTTGTACTGTACATGCTGACAAATCCCTCAAAAATCATCATAAACTGATGAGTTAAGTCAAAGCTTATTTTTTATAACAAATTGTTGAAAATATGGCATTTGTAATTTGGTGAGTAATGAAGCAAAACACTCTATTGGTTAACTTTATAACAGTATCTCACAAAAGTGATTAGATATTTTATATTATATTACTCATATTTTGTAAATAGTTTCACTGGACAACACTGAAGAAAATGACAGTTTGATACAATGTAAAGTAGTCAGTCTACAGCTTGTATAAGAGTGTACATTTTCTGTGCCCTCAAAATGGCTTAAACACACAGCCATTAATGTCTAAACTTCTTCCAACAAACGAGTAAACCCCCAAGTAAAAATGGCCATATTGTACCAAAAGAGTCAATATTTTGTGTGGCCATCATTTTTTTTCCAGCACTGCCTTAATTCTCTTGGGCATGGAAGTTAATAGAGCATCACAGGTTGCCACTGAAATCCTCTTCCCCTCCTCCATGATGACAACACAGAGCTGGTGGATGTTAGGGACTCCACCTTCCATTTGAGAATGCTCCACAGATGCAATAGGGTTTAGGTGTGAAGACATGCTTGACCTTTACCCTTAGTTTCTTTGGCAAAGCAATGGTCATCTTGGAGGTGTTTGGTGTCATGTTGGAACACTGCCCTGCAGCCCAGTTTCACAAATGAGGAGGTCATGCTCTGCTTCAGTATGTCATAGTACATGCTTTTATTCATGGTTCCCTCAATGAACTGTAGCTCCCCACAGCTATATTTCACATCAAATTAGCTTTCATATGGCACATTTCAGTATGAGTGTATAGATAAATCTCATGTCAACTATTTCCAGCACATCTGGAACCTACAGAACCAGAAATGGTGTCCAAGGCAAGGTGGCAGAGGATGGCACAGCAACTGGAAACAAGGGATTGCAAAACTGAGCAGCTGGAGCTGGCAGCAGTGGGGCTGGGACACCTGACTCCACACAGCAGGGTCCTATGCTATCAGTCCCTGGGGGCCTCTGTGCATCTGGTCTGTATTTTTAGTGTCAGTACCTGAGACTTTTGCGACTCAGATGCGCCATAGGGGAAACTGCAATCGCGCATGCCTGGGTGCATGCTACCACCAATGCACAGATACACTGGTTCCCGAATAAACACACTTTCAAAGTTTCCACACATGCTGCCAGGACTGATTACACATTTGCTCCAGTAACTGGAAAAAATACATAGTCATAGGCTTCTCTTTCCACACACATACTCAGAGAATGAGTGAGCTCCTACTGACTAAGCAGCAGCTTCTGGCTATCATGTTATGTAATAGTTCCAAATAATGAAATCCTGGAGGAAATGTTAATGGAGACCAAAAATTGCAAGCAGTTCATAAGTTACAACAAACAAGTTAAATAATTGTGGGTTAATGGTTTTTAATCAAATTAAATGCAATTGTAATACAAAAATCAAGCACCCAGTAGTGCAGTGGTTCTCAAACATTTTAACCAAGTAACATCTATTTTCAAAACCTCCCAAGCACCTGCTATAAGTCTCATCACAGAAGTCTTTGTTCTTTCTCTGTCCCACTACAGGTGAATCTTAAGTCGAAAACTTGCGTCATACCATCTCAGTGCTTTTTCAGAGCATGCTAACTCTAGCAGTGCTGCCTGTGTCTAATTTAGCATTAAGGTGATTAATGAACTTAATGGATCTTAATGAATCTTAAATGCATTCAACAGTTGCGTTTATACCAGTCGCACTACCAGTTTGGGCTCATTGCTCCAGGTATCTGCTACCTTTAGCCATGGTATAGTAATCGATTTATTCTTGTCATGTATTTATTTATTTTTTTTTTTACATAAATACTAACGACCTACCAATATCTTGTTAAATTTTGAGAAGCTGTTGGCACAACATAGACGTAAGAAACTATGCGTGTCTGTGTATCCCACATGGTATTTTTTAAACACAAAAAACAAAAATTATGAATATCTGAAACATATGTAGTTTACACATAAAATGTTTAAATTTTAATAATGAAATAATGGCTTAATTATTTTCCTGGCACTCTGTAGCCAGTAATCTGGCTACCACCTGTCTACCACCACTGGTCTACTGCATTAGATGCTGAGTATTACAGTCGGATGCTGTTTTCAACTAATTTGTCTAATGTTCCACTAATGACACTCTTATATTATGTATCAACTTTCACAATGGAGACTCAGCACACACGTGTATAGGAGTCAGGTGCAGGTTTATTGTAGCAAACTTGAGATCCAGAAAATAATAGGGTCAATAACCAGAGTGTGCCTAAACTGGTCTTCCAGCTTAGTTTTGATTAACCTTATTAACCTAGTAGCTTATTCCCTATTCTTACAACATCATTCTCCATAATCCTTAATAAACTACCTATTCAGGTACATGCTAGTTTTGTTATTTACCTATTTTCCATGGCATTATTATTTTGAAGGGCTTCCTAGGCAGATGCTTTTTATACATGCATTGATTCTCATCTATACTTACATTAGTATTAGTGTTGGTTTCTGACAGGGGAAAGGAGCCCTTTTATAGTCGCAGGGCAGGTTGGAGAATGTTCAGTGTGAACCAAGTGGCTTGGCCATTCTTTGGTTTTCTGCATCTGTTTTTATGGTGGCAATTTGAATATAAGTGTAGAATGTAAAGAGTGATCAGATGAATTACAATTCAATTACAAGTCATTTTCTGCCACTGAAATGAAAATGGCCTGCTAACATCATTTCAGTGAGGATTTTGTTAGCTTATTGGAAAAGGTTACTGAGGACAAGACAGTTAATATCACTCTGTCAAGTTGATTAGAAGAGCAGACTGTTACGATAGGGTCCTCAGGAGATCTCGCGAGACCATTCCTAGTCCTAGGTGTTTAGACCGGAGCCCATAATGCAGAATCCACAGACAGACGACAAATACGGGAAAAACCAAGGAACATTTATTT
>JAUZST010006613.1:0-14722 GCA_034779995.1 Parotocinclus haroldoi
TGCGTACTGTATATATTCATATATATATATATATATATATATATACATACATACATACATACATACATACATAAATACATACATACATACATACATACCTGTACCGCTATATACATCTAATCATGTATATAATATAGCATAATTCATAAATATACCTGTACCTCTATATTCTCATTTCTAATCCTGTCCATCCTGAACACTCTCAAGAAAACTGCAGCATCTTAAACTCCATCCCACATCCATTCTTCATACCTGGAATACTATTACATCACTCACCAGTCTTGCTTATCCGGGTTTGTCGAATGTTGATGAAGCTGGACTCCTCTGCAGGCATCACACAAAAGATGCTTTATGCCTTCTGAACAGGACAATCATCTTCTCCAGCTTACTGTGCAGATTTTAGGGACAGGAATCTCTTTCACACATACAACATTTAATCTATTATCAGAGATATATAAAGCACAAAAGGTCCATAATTCTCCCTATAGCCATAAATAGAGAATGACTGGCCAGGTGCCATGTTCAGTCCAAAAGGCTGATTTCCTCTCTGCCCTTTCATACATTTACACACAATACACATCAGGCTTTGTGAACCCATTCAAATTCTGTTTTACTGTGCCTGACCTTGGAAATCTCAAATTTAGGCTGGTGATGCAGACAGGAAATGTTTTGAAAACATTTTGTATCTTTCCTGTTGACTCCCATTGAATTCAGGGTCCACTGCTTCTATATAATATGCTAGGATAATTTTTCAGTTTGCTTATCATTCTGAATGTGAAGTTGATTTGTGTCAGCAGTAGTGTTGTCATATTATTATACATTATTATTATATATTATCACTCAAACTTATTCTTCCAACTATATCGAAGCTTGAACCACTTAACTTACTTGACTTGCAGACATGGTTCAAATGCTACATAGATAATTGTAAAAAAGTATTTACGTAAAAAGTATTTATTTATTTAAAAGTAAATTATTTGTCGATGCCCCAGCACGCGTCTAAAGGTATTTGGGCATGCGCTCAAATGCCCTCAAAAGTACTGGGACAAGCAACTGCATGTGGCCAATTGTACTGCTACACCAACCACCACCCAGCAATACTGCAGCAACCAGCTTGGACACCATAGCAACCTCCTAGCAACACCACAGAAACCACCTGAAACACCTTAGCAAAAGTCTAGCAACTATTGTATGTCTTTGGACTGTGGAAAGACAGCGGAGCAACCACACACACAGACACAGGAACAACATGCAACTGGAAGGCTGTGAATTCAAACTGAGAATTAAATTCAGTCAGTTGTTAGTCTCTTTGGATAAGTGGTTAAACGATAACCTAAAAGCTTTGTCCTAAATATTTAAACCATATATTTATCAAATCTATATCACCATGAACATGCCAGGAACATTTCGCTTAGATGTTGGAAAACAACAAGAAATGTAGATGTACAGATGGAGCAAAATTGTTTTGTCCATGACAGTCAGCACTCCTCGATCTTTGTATGTTTGTATGTTAACAAAGCTTTGAGATGTTATGTTAGATCTTTACCCTGCTGCATTATGAATTCTTCTCCACAAAGCCCCAAAACACCCACTGTAGATTGTTCCAGTCATAGTTCTTTTTAATTAAATGTGTGTTAACAGATGGGTAGAACGACCAATAAAGACAACTGAACACTGAAAAAGGAGTCTGCACTTAAAACAGTTAAACATGGTTGTACTAAAAATAGCATCAGGACGGATTTTCCTGTGTGTAACATCGGTGTAATGGATTGTCTTGTCTCATAGACAAAGAAGGGCTAGGAATCACATATTGTACAATCTTTCTCTATGTCTCTGTCTATCTTTGTTTATTCACTTGTAAGTTTCCTCCTTCTGCAGAAGGTTTCCGGCTTACATGTTTCACAGCACATGTTTTCAGCATAATTACTTGACAAATAAGCCTTCTATAAACACAAACACACCCACATCTCTGACTGACACGCATTCAGTGCTTCCATACAGTGCTTGCTAAAGATAAATTAGATTAAATTAGTAAATAATATACTTGCACCTTAGTAAATAATAATTTATTATGCTTAACAATGGCTACTCTTCAAATAACGACTAATGAACTTCCAATAAGTTAGGCTTTCAGAGTAATGAAAAAGTACTATGATTTAATAGATGTAAAATGAGAGACTGCCATTACCCATAAAAAATGTATGGCACCAATTATTTTCTAAACCTGCATTCCACACCACTCTATCCCTGAAGTAATAAATAAACAATATAAAATCGCAAAGCATTTTATGATTTTTGCAGCCTACCAAATTATTTTTTTCTCAAGTTTTTCGTGCTCAGTTTACGTAGGTTCAGGACCTGGTGATGCCTTCTAACCATGTCAGGTGTCTAGTGCAGATACAGTGTTTCACAAAAGTGACTACACCCCTCACATTTGTGTAACTATTTAATCATATATTTTCATGGGATAACGCTGAAGATGTGACACTTTAATACAATGTAAAGTAGTCAGTCCACAGCTTGTATAACATTTTTGGTATAACATATAACAATTTGCTGTGCCCTCGAAATAACTCAACACACAGCCATTAATGTCTAAACCACTGGCAACAAGTGAGTGCAAAAATGGTCAAATTGAGCACAAAAGTGTTCATGTTTTATGTCTCTACTATTATTTTCCAGCACTGCCTTGCCACTCTCTTGGGCATGGAGTTCACTAGAGCTTCAAAGGTTGCCACTTTCACTCCAGGCAAGACACGCTTGTCTTTGTACTCCTCAGTTTATCTTGTTCTCATCAGACCAGAGGACATGGTTCCAGTAATCCATGTACTTAGCCTGCTGTTCCTCAGCAAACTGTTTGTGGGATTTCTTGTGCATCATATTTAGAATAGGCTTCTTTGTGGGAAAACAGACAAATATGATACAGTGTGGCTTATGACAGGCAGATCCCCAAACACCTTTAACCTCTGCAGCAATGCTGGCAGCACTCCAACGTCTATAACCTCTGGATATGATGCTGAACATGTGACCTCAACTTCTTTGGTTGTCCATAGCGAGGTCTGTTCTCAGTGGAACCTGTCCTGTTAAACTGCTGTATGGTCTTGCCCACTGTGCTGCACATTCACACCTGAGACCTTGTAACACTAACGAGTCATATGATACCAAGGAAGGAAAATGGCTAATTAGATACAATTTAGCCATTTTCACTTGGGGGGTGTATTCACTTTTCTCACAGCAGTCTAGACATTAATGGCTGCATTGAGTTATTTTGAGCTTATGTTTTTACAAGCTGTAGACTGACATTAAATTGTGTCAGTGTCAAACTTCACTGTTGTCCCATGCGAAGATACAATAAGATATTTACAAAAATGTGAAGAGTGTAATATATGAGAGATACTGTATGATTGTTAGTGCCTGAGGAAAAAGTTTGCTAGACCATCTGCCTGCCCTGTATTGGTCTACTGTACTGTCCAGGGTATGATTATGTCTGTGCCTTGTATAATCTGGGAAAGGTGCCAGAGCCCACCATTACCATGATCAGGAAAAGCAGCATTTAAACATTTAAATAAAGAAAGAAATAAGGAAAGAAATTTCCCATGGTGCGTATCAGGTACACTTGTCGTCACATTATTGTGCTCTATAATACTGTACTCTGTACTGCAATTATAAGAATGCTTAGTTAATATGCAAGATCTGTACAACCAATTTAGGACTATTTCAACATTATGTTTGATACAGCCACTGAGATGAAAATTCTGACACCCATTCTGAACACCCCCAAAGATAATACCAGACTTGGACTATAATTAAACAAGATGTATAAAGCCACCTTCACTCTCCTATAACAGGGATTGCCTTAAAAAGCATTGTATGCATTCCTATAAACCAAAGCAGCTACAGTTTTCAGTCATGCTGAACTGGGCATGCTGTAAAGGAGCTTCTTGTTTTGCTTAAACTCAGTCATGCATATTTTGTTTCACCAGTGCAAGCATGGCAAGAATTCCCTCTGCTCGGCACAAATCTCTTCCACTCTAAACCCACTGTTGCACTGTTTGGCCTAGCGGGTTTATATCTATTAGGTTTGTAGGTCCCTAACTCGGAAACGTAGTAATTCTGCTGTTGTTCTTGCACAGAGGAAAGCACAGCATTGCACACATACCTGAAATTGTTCTCTCTTTATGCTTTGTTTCATACATCCAGAGATTATGACCAGAAACACAACACTGAAAGAGCCAGTGCTGCTTTCAGTTCTAGGGCTCTGTTTACTTGATCTTCCATTGACAAGACAGGATAGCATGGTGTCAAATTAATTATCCATCTGAACCTAAAGATATATCAACCATATCAATGCCCTGTGCACAGTTTACTTGTTCTGACAGAAATTTACTACTAAGTAAGTGGGGGTCAAAAGATAGACACCACTGGAGAAACTGCTTCTATTTTTCTATTTTTTTCTTCCCAAATTTCTTAGTGTTTTAATTACAAACATTTTGACCCAGAACACACCTCAAAGCTTTGCATCACCTAGCTGAACTCTGAACTCTTGCATCACCTAGCTGAATAAAGCAAAGGCGTTCTGACTGTCATGCCCGTTCATTCACATTCGCTTGAACTAAATTCTGTTGAACTAACCTGCATTCAATTCAAAGAAAAGAATTCATTTCAAGTAAAAACTGTTTTTACTCAGACTTCACAGTATACAGTCACCACTGTATATAGAACTTACATATGTCAAGGTTTAAACAGCTCTGGATTTAAGTAAGAGCTGCTTTGTTTCTCATTGACTTTTAAAGCGAAAATTAGCAGAATTCAATTAGTACGTGGTTCCCAAGTACAGATCTTGTGATTAACCACACCCTTAATAATTTTGACATCTATTCGAAGTAAACTACTGTGCATTCTCATATAATTAAACATAGCCCACACTCTGTAACTGTACACCTACAAGTCATACCAAGGAAACAGGCATAAGTGACCAATGAGTTTGTACACATTCATCATTCTGTGAATAAAATGCCATTGTCATTGAACTGTATTTATGAATCCTAAGAGCCATTCCACTACAACAGTTAGCAAGAGGAAGAAGTTGGTAGTGGCCTATAGTCAGTTACTTTATACATACAAATCTGCTGATATAGTAAAAGTCAGTGACTATATACACTCATTTAGTAAACATGCCAGACCCGGGCTCTGCAGACATTGTCAAATGCTTTTCAGCCAATAGAAAGGTTGATTTATATTGTATGCAGAACTGTTTAATTCAGGCCTCACTTAAAAACAACTGGAAAACGACATATGGCATCAGTCAAGGGGGGAGGTCAATTGGAACCGGAAAAGTATGTAGATAACGGAAGAGAAACCGGCATACTGTCCAATAAGACAAGCACGTACATAGTGTACTAAGCTGGCGTAAGTCCTGTGCAGTAGAACAGTGATCCACAAACAGCAGAGTAAACAATAAGAGTTGTCATCGTGGGAATCTAACCCACGGGAAGCAGAATCATGGGAAACAGAACCTCTTTTTTTGTTTCAGAGGGTTTCCAGGTCCACCAAAATGACTGAGTCATAGCGAGGCCTGAGGTACACACCCTGCCTCAGCATTGTAATGTGCTTGTGAGAAAAAGAGAGAACCAACTCTTTTTTTACATTGTTCCTCAGCTTCCCCACGTCTCTCTTCTGGGCTAGTTTGTAATGTTTTTGACTGGAAGTGATCTAGGTCCTGCTCATGCTGTTGTTCCCATGACCCCATGCCCTTCCTCTAGCTTCACAGGCCACAGAGGGCCTGGCCTTTCACTGCTTACTCTTACTGCAGTGCACTGGATACAACTTTGTTCTTTCTGTCTCCCTCTCTCTCACACGGATTAGTATACAGGGGTACATGTATCTTCTTCCAGAAACAGTATAAACATACTGCTCACAAGAATTATGGGACCCCCTATTTTTTGAGCAGTGTAGATTATGATACTCATAAATAGATGATGAAGTCATGCTGGACAATTTCATATCTCAGATAAGGATGTTTTGGAAGTCACTGCCAAGACAGTCACTGCCAGGAGCTGATTAAATGTTTTTTTTTTTTTTTTAAGGTTGCCCTGTGTTTTTATGTACATAATGCCCAATCTCTCATATCTATTCACATAAAACATTTTTCCATCTCTGTGACCTGACTTGGCTGCATTAAATTCAGTCATCTCACAATTCTCAGTCACATGATTAAGAATAAAGGGCAATGCTGATGTCCTTGTATTGATGTTGGGAATGCAGGAGTTCTTACCATGTTTTTAGCTGCTCATCCATGCTGTTTGTCATCTCACCTCAAGTATTTTTACCTCAAGTAAAATGTTTTACAACAATACATTCAGGGAATGTTATGTGGGCAGCAGATAAGTTATTTGGGAAAGCTGCTATTGACTGACTACCTTGATGTACTACTCACTTCTTAACGTGATTGAGTTGGGATAAACACTTAGCAGATTAAAACATACTTAGAACATCTGAGTGAAATGTAAATTTTCAACTTAACTACTTAAATGTGATTAATTACATCAAATTGCTGTTTTATTTAAAATACCATCCAACTAAATTAGTGTTATGCCATTATTTTGTTACTACCACACCACAAATTGTATGTCATTTTAGTGCTGCCAAGTGATACAGATTTTTTTTGTCCTTTCTAGAGTGCTTCTCATTCAAGCTTTGTTGTAGATGCAGCTAGATTTGACTCAACCAGTCTGTACATTCAGAGTAGAGTTTGAACCATCTATCACAGCTGATGGGCGGCTCAGGTGGGTAGCACCGTCGCCTCACAGCAAGACGGTCCTGAGTTTGATCCCAGGTGTAGTGGCATGGGTCCTTTCTGTGTGGAGGTTACATGTTCTCCCTGTGTCTATGTGGGCTTACTCTGGGTACTCCAGTTTCCTCCCGTAGTTCAAAAATATGCATTAGGTTGACCAATTACAGTGTATTGGCCCTGATAAGGGTGTATATGTACAGGGTGAGTTAAAAGACCCAGGGCACCCTATTATTTTAGAACCAAAAATGAAAATAACATATCTAACTACCTCAGCAAGTCATGGGTGAGAAGGTCTGTCTTATGCCCATGTCCAGAACATGGTCGCCATCTTAAAAGCTTCCATATTGGATCAAGGGCATGTTTTTCCAAAGGAAAGGTGGTCATGTAGCATTAAAGAAGACTAGAATTGTCTCAGAAATTGATTTCTGCAATCATATTTGCAATATCTTGTGTTGTTCAAAAGTTATCAACACAGAACTTTCAAAACTTTTGTTCATCACAGGTAACTGAAGATGGAATTAATGATTCTGATGTCCGGGGAACGCAGCTTGCATATCATAGCCACAGACATCAACAACCAACACAAAGAAAGACCACCAATTTCATCGCTCATCGGGAAACTGGGACTGTGGCAGACAAGTCATGTAGTGATCGCTACACTACAGATGAAGAAACCTCAACAATGGATTTGACAGCCTTTGTGAAAAGTGACGTTAAATAAACCAAGTAAACAAACTAAACAAACCACTGTCATCTTAGTATCAGGAAATATTTCTATAACCATATAAGTATGGTTCTAGTGACCTATAATCATGCAGGAACGTTGAGTACACCTTAAATAAAGTAACATAGAATTTATGCCCTGCAAACATTAGCAGTACTTTCCCTGTTGAGAGTGACATATTAGTTCCTTGTAGAAGACATTTCAGGACACAACCTGCATTCTGCGCTAAGAACCACACATTAGGTGGTAATGGCTGTTTTGAATGTCATGCAGTGCATCTAAAACATTATGATATCCCATTTCAAAATTTGACACTTATTCTGTTTTAATATCAAACATCCTAGCACAAGCCTAGGTTTAATCACCAACCCTAAACAAATGGCTGTGGGAGTCAATCATTGGTAAAACCAGTGCTTACCATTAATATTAAATCCTCTGGGGCAATTTTGATCTCAGGTTACTCTTATAAATCACTCATCTTTTTTCCAGTATAACTATGTATAGATTTAACATACAGCAAATTAAAAGAACATCTATGTCTGCTAAGAAATTTCTCAGGATGTGGGGGATAAGGAAATACTTACTAATATATTCACACAATATTCACTACTGTGCTGTTGTATAATGCAGGATTGTTATGAAACATGAAGCAGACAAGATACACTATTTCACTTAACGCTGTCATGATAGACTAGATCATGCACCAGTGATCTCCACTCTGTATATGGTAAAGGTTTGTTGTGGCATTTGTATTTTGGAAGCTGTAGCAGTGAATCCACAATATGCGGTCAAAGGAGCTCTCAGAGAGAGATACTAGAAATATTAGTGGCCAAATCAACAGGTTGGTACATTCAGGGGAAAAAAGCAGACTGGTGACCTCAGCAACTCAAAAAGGCCTGGACGTCTGTACAAGACTACAGTGATAGATGAGAAACTGCAAACCATTAATAAGCCTTAAATATAGAAAGACCAGATTAGACTTTGCCAAAAAAACATTTAAAAAAAGCCAGCCCACTTCTGGAACAGCATCCTTTGGACAGATGATCATCCTGTACCAGAATGATGGGAAGAAGAAATAATGTAAAACATGGTGGAGGCAGTTTGATTGCAGGGGCATGCATGACTTCCACTGATACTGGGACACTAGTGTTTATTGATGATGTGACAGAAAACAGAAGCAGCTGGATGAATTCTGAAGTGTACAGGGATATACTTTCTTCAAAAAAGCAATCCAGGAGTTTTCAAGGCAAAGAAGTGGAATATTCTGCAATGAGCAGGTAGTCGCCAGATCTTAACCCAATCAATCATGCATTTCACTTGCTTAAGACAAAACATAAGGCAGAGAGACTCACAAACAAGCAATGACTGATGACAGCAGTAAAGGCCTGGCAAAGCATCACAAAGGAGGAAACCCAGCATGTTCATGGGTTCCAGACCTCAGGCAGCCATTGCCTGCAAATGATTCTCAACAAAGTAATCAAAATGAACAATTTATTTATGGTAATGTTACTTTGTCCAATTACTTTTGAGTCCCTGAAATGTAGAAAAATGGGTGCAACTCCTAAATGTTACATAGAATATTTGCATCCTACCCCTTGAATTAAACCTGAAAGTCTACACTTCAATTGCATCTCTGTTGTTTCATTTCAAATCCAACGTGGTGACCTGCAAACCATAATAAGTCCAAATATTTATGTGCTTAACTGTACTGTATGTATGAAATTAAGATCAGAAAATCATTCTGTTTGAGGAATGTCTTATGATAGAGAGGCAAAGAATGAATGTCATTATACAAGGGCAAGACAGTCAAATGACAGTATTCAGTTAAAGGATTTAATGACTTCAGTTCAGGACTTTTAAACATAAGGCGTTTGTGTGTGATAAGGCATGGAAACTTCCATCCTGATTTCTAGACGGTATTAGTGCCAGATAATCAGATTAATGCTTTACACATAACTTAATTACACTCCAAGAAGCTTAACTCACTTCTAAACTTAATCTTGCACCAGGTGAGGTTTTTCATTCATATTCTAAAGCTGCACAAAAACAGTGGAGTGACAAAGGAATTTTTACTGCATACACAATGCTAAACTGTTTAAAAAGCATTAAAAGCATTCAGACCTAAGTATTTATAGCAATAATCATAACAACATAGCGACAAGTTAAATATATTCAAAAATTGTAATGTAAAAATCATAGTGCTTTTACCACCAAGTTACCACTTGTGAACATTTATTTAAGTATTTATATAAATGTAAGTATATAAATATATATATAAGTATTTTTTGCTTTTATGTTTACATTTTTTTTATTTATTTATTGTAAAATAATGCTAGAAAATAAAGAAATAAAGCTAAACTAAGACTGAGTTTACATTTTGAAGTAAATGTGTCCCATAGTTTGAAAATCATTGAGTAAAATAATAAACCACTGAGCACACAACTTTTTGTGTTTTAATGAAGAAAGGTTTGTGTGTGTACTAAATGCTCCAAGCTGTTTGCTAGACATGCACTGGATAGTTATGTTCAAAATTAGTTACAACTGTTATAACAGACTAAACATTTGCTAATGTTTTATGAGAGAAAAAAAAGAGTAAAAATAGAGAGATGACAACGACGACCTGTTGTTATTGTACGTATTTCAAATATAGAAGTATGAAAATAAACATGCAAAGGCTACAAAGACTTGGGGAAATTGAAAAAATACATTCAACTCCAGCTTAGTACACATAGTACAGATGAATACGGATGTCTTGATAAGAACTGTCGTAACAAAGGGACTTAGGGTTAGGGTTAACCCTAGCAATATCACTTTTAGTTAAAAGTTTATACCTATTTGTATAAATTTTTACATTAGTCTCTGGAAAGGGACTGAACTTTAGCATATTTTCTAACAGTTGTGAAGTTTTACTTATTTTTACTTTTGCTGTTTTGTTTTATGAACAAAATATATACCTTGTTACACTTCTAGTTGTTTAAATGTACAGGTCTAAAAAATAATGCTACCCATAAATAAGTCATATCTACGAATGACAGACCCTGGTTTTTAACATGTTGCTTATAATGGTCTGGATGGTCCTTTTCGTCTTTGGTCTGGAGCACATGGCGTCCATTTTTTCCAAAAAAGATCTAAAATACTGATTCATCTGACCACAATACATATTTCCATTGTGTGATTGCCCATTCCAGAGCCCAGAGAAATCAATGTAGCTTCTGCACATGGTTAACATAGGTGTACAGTGTTTTAAGTGGGATTTGTTAATGTATATCTATGTGGTGAATGTAATCCCATTTGGTTATATCAGCTATTGTCGAAGGGAAGTTCTTGATGCAATGCTGACTGATGCATTGGAGATCACAGAAGTTCAGCTTAAGCTTGCTCCCTTGATTTTTACGCACTGAAATTCCTCCCAATTCCCTGAATCGTTGATGATATTATGATCTGTAAAAGGAGAAATATGCAAATCCCTTCAAATCTTTCCTTTGTACACTGTTTTTATACATTGCACTATTTGTATGCATGTGTTAACAAACTGGAGATCCTCTGCCCATCTTTGATAATCAAATATGTCACCTGTTTGAAATTACATAATTATTTAGTTATTATTATATGATTAATTCATTACTAGCTTTAGATTGCTCCCATGTCAACTTTTTGGAATATGTTGCAGTCCTGAAATAGAGAAATGCATGTTTATTAACATATTTAAATAAGTTTATTATATATTTCAGGTGCATAATGTCGGCATTGAAAGAAACGTCAAAGTAAATGAAAGACCCATGCATTTTTCATACTGTTCCGACTTTTTCTGATTGTATACACAGTAATAGAATAACATTAAATTAGTTGTAAGTATTAACCAAGAAATTAATCTTGCACCTACTATCCAGGAAATTTCTTATAGAAAGATTTATGGAAGCAAGTTAGACAAACCCATATGAAAAATGTACAAGGGCATATACCATGCCAAACAGACAGTGGTTGCCAGTGGAAGCCTTTACCTTTACCATCAGATCCAACCTGGGATTAGCTGCAGTGCTGAAACCTTCCTGGAACTACTTCTCTACCTTTACTCTACTAAAGTGTACACTATCTGAACAGACATATACTCGTTTAGTTCAACATCAACTGAGAGCAAGTCTTGAAGCATACATTTTCTACCTTAATTTCCTTTGCCAAGAAGTGTTTATTATTAAGAAATCATTTAGGATTGGATTTTTTTTTATTTTTCATGCAGCGCTCCCGGTCATGCCTCTGCAGTCATAACCTCTTCACTCCGTACCTTCTGTTTGTAACTGTGATACTTACCTGATACAGTAAATATACATTTCCCGGACATGAGAGTGAGCCAGAAGGGAAGAGATACAATAGGCTCTTTAATTAGAACAAGACTCTGAAAAATGTGAGATAGGACTTAGCCCTTCTACCACTGCTGGATGAGTGCGTCACCAGAACTAAGTATCATAACAGACTAAGGGTTGGCAACAGAGTCCATTGTATCTGTGCATATAAGAAAGCTGAGTGTCCAAACCGTCTCTGTGCAAAAGGACTTACGTTTCTGTATGTGTATTTTTGTCATAAAAGTAGATCAACAAAATCCAGATAAACAAATAAGATTTTATATAAGAGTTATATTTTATGCATTTATTAAGGATCCAAACAAATTATCCATTATTATATATGTGTGAGGAAGGAGAAAACAATTGCTCTTTAAAACTAACATTGCTCCCAGTCTTCATTTTGCCGAAAATCATGTGGACAAGAAAGACGGCTATCAGAAAAAATGCTTTGTGGACAGATTACTTAAAACGCTGCATTACAAGAACCTTAACATATTTGTGAAACATGGTGGTGGTTATATTGTTTTGTTATATTGTTGTTTATGTTTTTTAAATGTTTTTTATACATCTAGGCCAGGCTTGCCATTGTTGATGCTACAACAAGTTCTGAATAATACCAGAAAATTTAGCTATAAAGTTATGTTTGAATAAAAGTCATGTTTAGGAGTGGCCATGTCAAAGTCCTCACCTCAATCCATTAGAAATGTTGTGGATGGGCCAGCGAGCAGCTCGTGTAAGGAAACTCATCATCATCCCACATCTGAAGCTGCTTTGTACAGGGGAATAGGATAAAATTCCTCAGCCATTGGAAATTACAGACTAACAGTCACCAGAAAAGCCTACTTGCAATTATTGCTACACAAGGTGGTCAAATCATGTACTGAAAGCAAAATTTCACATACTTTTGCTGCTCACGCATATAATATTATGGATGATTTTGAGATTGAAAATCATCATAATTGTGAGAATACACAAGCACTTTCAAGCACTACTGTACATGTGAATGTATACATAATGCTTATCCCTAAACAATGGAAAAAGAGTATTCATAATTCCACCAAATTTCCTTAGGATTCTTATCTACTTTATCCAAAGGAAATAACATACACATGTCTGCCACATGGATCCATGTTATGTTTTTCATCTATTGAATATTTAATCTTTATGGGTTGGGCTTGATGCCATAAGCAGAATAGAGATTGTGTTTCCACAGCTGAGAAGCAGAAGTGTGCTACACGCCATATGCCAGACATCGCTCTGACAAACAATGTGAGGAGAAAATATGTTTGGCTAAAAGATTTTGGGTGAAAAAATTGCCTGACATCGAAGATAATTATTTGTGGGAAATTCAAGCAAACTTATAATTAGTGAACATAACTTTGTTTTTGGGATTAGATTAAGCTTGGGCAAACATTACCATCATTACCCGACCACCTTCCCACCCACCCCACCACACACACACGCACACACACACCAATCGAGACACATGTTGTTACTCTAAGCCATTATTAGCAAAGCACTATGATGTTAAACTGATTGTATACATTATAGGGTATAAATGTGTGGTCCTTTACATGAGCATAATGGATTCTTGTTCCTTCAGGCACTAAAAGCTTTAACTGGAGAGAACACAGCAAGGGCGTGACTAGAATACGTGGCATATGTGCTTTCCAGTTAGAGATTATAAACAGATCAACAAGAAAACTTGTTGATCTGTTTATAAAAGAAAATAAACTTCTGATCATTCATAATAATCACTGTACTAACTACATGTATTGTATCATCATCATCATCATATTATACAGTGTGGGGGCCAAAGGTCTGGCATCACTACTGAAAATGCCATTACATTAATATTAACATTAATATTGCAGCAGGATAATGATGCACACCTCAAAGCATGGGACCAATTACTTGACCTAAAGCATATGTAGCATTTAAGATGGTTCTTGAAGAGAGAAAAAGCCAAGCATTCAGTACCATTGCAAGATGCTCTTTGGAATATTGCGAAATCATGCTGGGCTAACATAGATCACCACATTTTGCGCAAACGTTTTCAGTCCATGCCAGGTCGAGTGTCACTATAGCCAAAGGAAGGAACTTGCCTCCACAAACGTCCAATGCTTTTGTTTGACGGTGCCAAAGACTTGAGCTAACAAGCAAAGACGAATAAATTAGTGAGCTTTTCAGTGGATGAATGACTTGGATCAGGGATCCACAGCATTGACTCACATTGGCTTATTTGATTAGCTGGGCAAATGCAGTAAAACTCACTGCACTAGAGTGAAGAATATGCTGCCAGTACATAAATAACCATTTAACGTAGGAATCTGTAATAATTAAGTAATTAAGTACAATAAGGAGAGTAACCATACACTGGGCACCGTTGTAAAGTGTTGTTTCCATTTTGAATCTGTTTATAGCCTCTGTGTCTGGAGTTAAAAGGAAGGTTTTTATTTCCTATTATTATTTCTTATAAGTTTAAAAGACATTGGCTGTTATAGCGATTGTACGCTGATTATATGGACATTAAACAACACATACCTGTAGTTATTTCGTTTAAAGCTTTAGCCACTTTCAACAAAGTAGGTCCATGTCTTGGAAGATCTCAGCAACCAACTTATCTGTCGACCTCGATTAGCAGCTTGCAAAATAACACTTACAAAGCCAGCACTGATGTATATTGTTTCTGTAGAAACACAATAGAGTCTGTCCTCTCAGACTGATCACGCCATTTTTATTTTATTTATTTTTAGTTCACTGAATCCAGCTGCTTTGACAGGTGGTTATGATTTAATGGTTAAATGAAGAATTATATTAAACTATGCATATAGATCAAGCTCTAAGGTGAACTGGGTAGCTAAA
>JAUZST010006614.1:0-14721 GCA_034779995.1 Parotocinclus haroldoi
TAATGAATTATGTATATCTGTAAATATAAAAATCTGAATAATATTTTCGGAGGTACAAGCTGGGTTCCTTTGAAAAAAAAAAAAATAGGACAGCCCGGCTATAAGGTATGAATTTCAAAGTGATCTATCTATCTTTACATAACACATCTCCCATTCCAATTTGGAATGGCCCTACTATTGATCCTGACTTTATACTTACTTTACATAGTACATGGTTCTGGGACTGTGGTCTGATCTAGTGATTTGTGCTGGTCTCAGATGCAGGGTCAAGGCAATTCTAGTCCCCCTATGATGCACTGATGTATGATCAGGGAGTCCAAAAGTGAGTTTGTTCAATACCACGTTTTCAGACGTAGGCCTCCCACAAAAAATGACTAGGTTGTCTGATTTCACAGTTTGCGAGTTAGTAGACACTCCAGATACACAAACATATGTGAACAAGCACTAAAAAAGTGAGTTTTACATGAAATGTCCGCTTTAAGATCCGAGCCTGCTGACACATTTGTGCTCTGGCAGGGTGTCTTTTCCTACATAACAAAGCTATATTTTCACACCACAAAACGAAATGCTTAATAGCTCTGTACAGATTCCAATCAGCCCACAGTCCTACAGTCATACTGAGAAATAATGCAGCACCTAAAACAGTTTAAATGATACTGTTAGATCATACACAAAACATACAAAACATACATAATAGTGATCTGGCCTATAAAGTTGTGGGCAATTAATATTATTGTTAGGTTTAACATTTCCAGACCCCTGGATGCATTCAGGTTGGAAATTCAAGCCCAAGGCAGAGGTCGCCCGATCTGATATGCCGTCCCACCCCTGCACATATGCCATGTTTCTCAACCAGGTTAGGGAGGTTTTTGACCATCCACAGTTCTCTGGCAACCCTACCCACCATCTCCTCAACCTGCATGAGGGATCCCGATTGGTTACCGACAACGCCGTGGAGTTTGGGATAGTAACTCTGGATGCAGGTTGGAATGACGTGGCCACCATGGGCACTTTTTGCATGGGTCTTAGTGAGACCCTAAAGGATAAGCTGGCGGTCCAGTGTCTACCTCAGTGGGCGTTGCATTGATCGGTCCGGTCAGGTTGCTGATTCCAGGCCAGCCACACACTCTAGGTTCCGAGAGGCACCACTCCCGACGGACTCCACCTCCAATTGGAACCAAGCATCAATGGAATCAAAGGTCTCTCTTGCTGCTGTGAGGATTCATACAGGCACGCTCGAAGACACATTGATCATTCCTCTGATACACAAACCCTCCCAGGTACTCTCCAGCTGAATATGGGGCTTGTCTCTGTGTCAGCCTTCGTGGATTCAGGGGCTGAGGGCAACCAAATTCGACAAGATTTTCACCTGAGAGATTAACTGCCCTTTAATCCCCTTAGCATTGTCCATAAAGGCATACTCTATTATCAAACGGGTGCTTGCCAAAGTCACCTACAAGAATACGTCAAGATTAACCTTTTAGGCAATCACACTGAGACTATTACCTTTGCTGTTGTCTGTTCTCCACAGGCTCCCATTATCCTGGGCTTTCCCTGGCAAAAGAGGCCACATCCACTGCCTGTGCTTTACCACCATCCGCACTAACAAGGTGATCTTATATTCTAGTGTTATGGATCTCTCCAATATTCCCAGGGAATACTACAACCAGAAGGAGGCATTCAGCAAGACCAGAAACCTTTAGCTACCACCTCATCGCCCCTACAACTGCGCCATCAAACTGCTCCCGGGTACGCCCCTTCCCGAGCAGCCGTCTTTGCACACTCTCACGCCCGGAATGAAAGGCCATGAAACTACTACCATGGTGAGGTTGGTTTCATCTGCCCCTTTTTCTCTCTGAGAGGAGAAGGGTTCTTCTTTGTGAATAAGAAGGAGGGATCCCTTATTCCATCTGTGGACTACCAAGATATGAACCAATTCACTGTTAAGAGCAAGTATCCCTTTCCATTGTTGCACTTAGTGTTTGAGCTTCTACAGGACATCATCTTTGCTAAGCTCAACCTACGCAGTGCTTATCACCTGGATTGCATCCGGGAGGGTGATGAGTAAAAAACGGCATTCAATACACTTATGGGACACTTTGAGTACCTGGTCATGCTATTTGGACTCACAATTTGAATACACCTGGTGAACAATGTGGAAGTGGACATGTCTGAGTCGGAGGTCAATGAATCCCTCCGGATATCATCTCTGGCAGGGGCCCCCAGATCACGTTGCAAATTTGGCAAGCCTTCCTCAAGGCTCTGGGAGCCACTGCAGGTATGTCCTCTGGCTTCCACCCCTAAGCCAGGACCTCAAGTCAGTTTTAGGCTGCATTGTCACCGGGAGACAGCACACCTGGAGCTCACAGCTGGTCTGAGTTGAATACATGCACAATACACTCGACTTTTCTGTGCTACCTGCCGCCCTTGTTCCCGGAACAGGAAGCTTCAGGCCAATACTAACAGTTATGTAGGAAGTTGGGGTAAAATTATCTCTGGGCAAATTATCAAATCTGTATTATGTAACTATAGTTACTGTTGAGTTTTGTAAATCCTGAATTGTATTATAAAATGTAAAATGTTTATAGAAATGTGTCAATTTCAACAAATATTAACAAATAATATAACATGCTAAAATAATCCAACTAAATTAAGTTCAGTTTATTAGGAAAGACATATTTTCGTGTTCGGGCTTCTTAAACTTGTTCTGGTTTTCAAAATTTTTTTACACAAGGATGTTATTACCCTCAGAAATAAAGTCTATCCATTCTCAGTGTTACACCAAATGGTGTATTACTTTATGAATGTATATTAAATATAATTTGATTTATATTTTATTTATGGCACTGAAGCTGCTTTCAGATGTACACTAGAGTTCAGAACTTAGGAATGTTTAAAAATGTATATGTTTTGCATAAGAGTACCATTAGTTTTAAAATGTAGTTAGGACATTACTGATGTTGGAAATGGTGTTGCAAATTTCCAACATCTTTATATTTGCAATATAAACAACAAACAAAGCATTATAGGTCAATGGGTTTGCTCTTTATGTTAAAGGCATTTGAAATATAACAAAAATAAAATAATACTTTGAAATCCTGTAGTTTATGGCTATAAGAGGAATTATAAATGACAGGTGAAATGAAGAGGTTCTCACCCATGAAATAGGTCATGGTCTTGCACATGACTGCTCCAAAGATAAAATCTTCAAGCAAATTGGGAATAAGTGTGAATGGCATGCAGAAGACAGCCATCATGAGGTCACTAACAGCCAGTGAGAGTAGGAAGGAGTTTGTAACCGTGCGCATTCGCTTGTTCACAATCAGCACCATGATGATCAGCAGGTTGCCAAACACGCTCAGGAGAAAGATCAGGGAGTAGAGGAGGATCCTCAGCGAGTACATTTCTGTAGGAAGAAAGAGATTTAGTAAATAAGATCAGTGGAAAATTTGATGTTTTGACCTTTTAACAACCAGAGCAACATTAAGCCTAGTCAACGAGTACATTACAACTTCAAAAGGGCGTCTCAAAAATACTCATTTCATCCTGTGAATAGGTTTAATTTGTATTTCACTGCATGAAAAAATTAGAGAGATAATAGACACTGCTGTAATAACCTAGGTTAAATCCATGGTACAATAATCACTTGTACGATTTGCTGGTGTAGTGGCTCATCTCACTTTAAGTACTTTCAGGGAGCTTTAAGATCAGTCTGACCACAGATGCCCCACCCAGTCAGAGGCAATCATAGACAGTGACATGAAAAATATATCTCTTATGATTGCCCTGGGCAATCTCAGACATGCAGGTTCTCTGTATGAACTGTAAATCTGTACCATAGCGATGCCATCAGTTGCACTCTGTGATTTTATTCTCCCATTCACCTCTGCATCTTCAAGCAGGTAATTTGGTTACTGCCACTCTTATCATCCTCCTCAGTGTGAATGGTGGCAGAATAATCTTGGGTGCACATCCAGGATCGTTTGTCACAGTTCCAGATAATTATACGTTTTTAATTATAGCCCTAATAATAGCTGGGCATTTTAAGACAAGTAGCTATACTTAAAAAATACTCAATGTATTTTCTGACTTAAGGCTCCCATCATAGAAGAGTAAATAACTTTTTTTTTTTTTTGCCAAGGGCACTGGCACAAGCCCATACCATGACAGACCCTGGGTTTTAGTCTTGTTGCTTGTAACTTTTCATCTTTGGTCTGGAGGGCACAGTGTCCATTTCTTCCATTTCTTCCACGATTATACTTGGTCATTTATTTATTGAGGAAAATGATGAGTGGCAAAAGTATGTGAACCTCCAGGATTAGCAGTAAATTTGAAGGTAAAATTAGAGTCATGTCTGACTACTACTTCTTTATTTATTGTATTTTTGTGTTTTCCGGCTCATTGCGTTAATGACACCTTAGTTATCAGTGTTTCCTCCCGTTGTGTGTGCTTTTTTTTTTGTTTTGTTTCGTTTCGTTTCGTGTAGTACGCACCGGACCCCGGCGCTTGGATTCATCGGCTACTGATGGCGCCCTGGAATCGCGGCTGGTTGGGACTGACCCCGGATCCGCGGCTGACAGCACGCGTCAGGATCTGCGGCTTGAGGGGTCGCCTACAGATCCTCGGTTGCTAGAGGGTGTCTCAGGATCTCTAAGAGACCACCCACGGATCCACAGCCGCCAGAGGTCATTTCCGGATCCTCGGCCGTAAAGAGCAGTCTCTGGATCCTCAGCCATTCGTGGCCATCCCTGGATCCTTGGCTTTATGAAGCCGCCTCCTTTTTTCTTTCCTTTTTTTTTCTTTTTATTTTCTCTTCATTCAGGCTGTTTTTAGTTCACGTTTTCTTTTGTTATATGGGCCCTTTCGTGGAACCTTGCCTCCCTAGCTGTTTTTGTGGACCCCGGCACTCAAGCCATTATGCGGACCCTCGGCACAGAGCTGTTTCGGTGGAACCGCGACCCCTACGCTGCCTTGTGGACCCTCGACGCCCGAGCTCTTCCGAGGACCCTTGGCACCCAGCCGTCCAGCAGACTCACGGCTCTCAAGTTGCCCTGCAGATCCCTGGCGTCCAAGCTGTTCGCGGACTTCCGACACCTTGGCTGTCTTTGGGTCCAATGGCACCCCATCGCGGACCTCAAGACTCTTGGCACCTTGGCCGCTTAGGACTCTCGGATGGGACTCTTTTGTTTGTGCTATGACTGACTCCCCTTGATGTTAATAAATGTCTTTTTGTTGCTTTCATTTGTTGTCTGTCTGTGGATACTGCATTACTGGCTCCGATTTAAACCCTGTGGGGATCCTGGGGATTTGGCGAAACCAGGAATGTTCGTGCGAGATCCCTGTGACACCCCCTATCGTAACACCTATTAACTGAATCTCAAGAAAAGGTTTATGCAGCAAGATAACGCAAGGGTTATCACACAAGTCTTTCTACCAAAGAATGGTTAAAGAAGAATAAAGTTACTGTTTTGAAATGGTCAAGTCCTGACCATAATCCCATCAAAATGTTGTGGAAGGACATGAAGTGAGCATTTAATGTGAGAAACCATCCACCAACATCCCAGAACTGAAAGAGGAATGGGCAAAACTCTCCTCCAAGCCAGTGTGCAGGAATGATCAACAGTTACTGGAAATGTTTAGTTGCAGTTATTGGTGCACAGGGGGGTCACACCAGATACTAAAAGCAAAGGTTCACATACTTTCGCCACTCACAAATATGTAATATTGGAGCATTTTTCTCAATAAATAAATGGCCAAGTATAATATTTTTGCCTCATTTATTTAACTGGCTTCTCTGTATCTACTTTTAGTACTTATATGAAAATCTGATCATGTTTTAGGTTATATTTATGTAGAGATTAAACTAAAGGGTTCACAAACTTTCACACCACTGTATGTATCTAAATGAATACATCAGTGATAATCACTGCTAGTCTACTGAAATATGAAATATCAACTCACTGGGACCTAACATTAATTATAAGGCATCAGTTCAAACCATTTAATATGGGTTCATAATGCATCAATTTTTAGCCATTTCATACTTACCCTAAGCATGCAAAATGTTCTTAATATCCATGCCATTCTGACAGCCAGTAATTCAGCAGCTTGTCAACCCAGATACTAAACTTCACCTCAGGACGTTATAGCCCCTGACAACATGTATTCAGTGTAATTCTCATGCAATCAGCTTTTTAAAAAAATGTCAGTTCCTGCATAGTCAGTGTCAATTTCAACACAGTCAGTTCTTCTACTAGAGGGAATAAATCTTTCACTAGGGGCTTGCCTAACAAGGTTTCTGTCTCTTCTATTTCCTTTGAATCGATATAACATTAAGATAAGTCAGCGGGTATCTACTTCATAGCATGCTGATTGGACAGACAGGAGGGAGAAAGACAAGACACGGTTGAAGTTATTCTTTGAGGAGAAGTTGTTCATGCAAAGGAAAGTTTCTGATGCATGTATCTTAAAACCACATCTGACATGCATGTCTATGACACTGGCATATTATTTGTATCAAATGACATAAATTACAGCCAAAGCCAATTCCAGAACTAATCTAGAAAGTAGCTATACCACTGATTTAGTTCCACAAGTGGCTAGTATTAGATTCAAGTGGCCTAAATCTGTTTAAATATAAACCACAAATGCAACATACAACGCAATGTTGATTTTTTTTTACATTTTGGATTCTTGATTTAAAAATTCTTGCCCTTTGGTTTTGATTTTTGTGTTTCATATTTTATTTTCTGATCTGCTATAAACCATTCATGTTTTTTTATTAATTAACTTTTAATCTTTCAATCTTTATTATTTTATCAGTTGTACAATATATGGTCTGATCTTGTACTGATGCAGTAATTCAGGTCAATAACCCATTACCAGTACTCTACTAAACCATATATGAGATACTGTATAAACTATATATTATTACTATATACAACTATATATAACTATAATTATATAACTACATATTTATATCTGCATTTGTAATGTTATTTGCATTGTGCTCCTTACATAGTGTGTATAGGGTTGGGTGGTTGTTCAGGCTACAGATCTCTGCCCGCTACTGACATATCTGATTCATGACATCCATCCAACTAGTATTAGATAAATGGACCTATATCTTTCATTTATTGGGGAAAAAAAACATTTAAATCAGGGGTGGGAAAATTATTTTCACTGCTTGTCTATGTCAAAGACCTGTAGATATGATTTACACCTCAGTTGTTGACTGAAATTCACGTTCTCCCCATCATTCTGCATTCAATACTCCACAATGGGAACATAAAACAAAATTTTAGAATTTTTTGCAAATGAAGTAAAAAGGAAAAACTTCCACATTTACATAATTAATCAGATCTTTTGCTAATGTGCAGGCAGCTCTAAGAAAAGTCCTGGTTGTCCTCAGCAGAAGCTCAGAGATGATCAAGAGAAATGGGAGACCCCAAAGCTACATTTAAGTGTCACAGCAATGGGTCTGTACTTATGTTTTTCCTTTTTTTATAAATTGGCAAAGAAATTCAAAAATATTCTTTTCACTTTCGAGTTATCGGTTATCGAGTACAGATTGATTGGGGAAACTTGGCACAAGGCCTCAACATAACAAAATGTTAAAAAGTAGAAGGATCTGTAAGCATTCCGAATGTGTTGTAGAGCATGCTAAACAGAAGTGATGAATAAATACATTCAGGCACTCCCATATTTGCTTTGCTAACACACTAATCAAATATGTGGTATGGCACACAAGACAACATTATACACATGCAGTTTCCTATAAAAGTACATAATACAATTTATATATTGCATTTAAAAGATATGATTCTGGTGGATGCTGTTGTGTTTGTGTTCTTTTCACTACAACTCTGCAGCCCTCCAGTGAATTTGCAATGAAATATTGTGAATAAACATGATGAAAATAATGTTATTACATTTTACATTGTTATGTTTTGAAATACATTTATGTATTTAAATGAAAACTATGATAACAGTATTTTCATCATGTTTATTTATAACATGATATATGAAATATCATTTATCACATAAATAAACAGCCTTAATTTAAACATAAGTGTTTAAATATTTGTTATCTTTTGTTTGTCATGCATACGTAGCAGAAAACAAGCCTCTGTAATGTTCTTAAACATTGTGAAATATCACAAAATTAGACTTGCATAATGTAGAGGAATTTAATGCACTTGATTTACAATTTGATGATTAATTTAAAATAATGCTCCAATATAATGTTAATTTAATATGCTAAATACAGATCTGTTGGTTAACATGTGGTGCGCTTATAGTAATAATAAAGTAAAAGTAAAAATAATAAACAATTGGCCTTCCATGAACATTTTCTGAGTCTGCATAATTTGTAGGTTACATGATACATGTATGTGATATATTTTCAAATTAAATCTGTTATCGGTGGAATGGTACTTAAAAGTCATAGTTAAAAGTCAGTACATTGTTAGTACAGTGAACAAAGGTTGCAAAACTAAAATTTATTTTAATTTATTATCAATTTAAGATGCAAAACTTGTAAACAATACCTTTCTATCTTAAAAAACAAGGTATTGTTTTATTTGTATTATTTCAGTTGAGCAGTGCCAACAAGTTGCATTAGTCTTTTCCACCTGTTCTTTTGCCCACTGCTACTGTAGTTTATTGGAAAATCTAAATGTTCCCATATAGGACCCAGAATAATGAGTAATGGTCCTCAAGCTCTCACTGCTCCTCTGAACATGTGTTTCAGTTGCTTAGCCATTATATGGCTCCCCGTGAATCAGATGAGCATGTGGACATAAAGATGTGCTATAAGAATCAATCTCACAGACAATCACCAGTGCGCTTCAACCCAAATTGCTTTATTTACACAATGCATTATAATCCAATTTAGTCATTTTTTATCTGTAATACTCTTAACAATCTCTCTTACAGCTTTCATCTGGTGGCCGGCAGGCTAGCATCCTTTCTCCCATGCCTGCAAGAGCTAACCATTACACAGAGCAGGCCAAAACACAGTATCCAACCATAATAGCTTAAAAACATTATGACTTGAATTTTAATAATAATATTTTCATCCAACTCAAACAGATCGTACAATGTTAAAAAAACAACAAAATCACACAAGCAATATGAGCAGCAATTATTCAGGGGGACATATTACCTCCACACATGCAATGAGAAGGACATGTGCCCTGTGCATCAGATTACACCTATGCAGTATGGAATCAGACAACATAAGTTCCACCCACAGAAATGTGGAAAAGATGACCTGCTACATCTTATCTAGTATCTCTAAATTTGCAATGTTTTATTTGAATGACCAACAGAGCATGCAATAGTCATAGTAAACCTAGACTAGATTCTCTCTGATTACAATATGCACTAAACATTTGCTACAACCACTTATTCTTGTCATGGCTGTACTGGGACTAGTAAGTCGCTGGAATTAAACTGGAAATAAATACTAAGAGTTGACCCATATGGACATACAAGAAACATGCAACAAATGGAACATGAACATGAACTCCTGCACCACAATACTGTCCTGATTACCTCCTATCTATTTAAAACTAGTTAAAATACTAATAGGAATAAGCCTTCCTTAATTAATGCCAGTCAAAATTTCAAGTTGACATGCCTAATTCAACATTCTTACTATGCCTTCTGCAATTTCATGCCAGTTGAGTGATTTTAAGCCCATTTATTTAGTCACCTTGCCAGTGCTATTTACTACCAATAATTAACTTAAGTTCAGAGTCAGTCCTGCATAGTATCCAAGATGCTATAGCAATTCACATAATCCTACATTAGTATCTTTTAAGTACGTTATTCGAGTCCACCAAGATCGATTTAGATTATTAGACCTTCAGTCAATTACTGTATGTTGTGACTCAGTATAACAGCGACATGTGATCTTCCTTAGAATACAAGAACCATTAACAACAATAAACAATCGAGCATTCATAATGGATGTTTCGATCGTAATTCCTCTGGTTTGCTGATTTTAAACCAGCGAATTTGCACCACATCTTTCATGAGGGAAAGAGACAATGGAAAATTTTCATGATTACCAACAGGGTCTTGGGATCAGTAGGGCAAGCAATATGTCATTTAGTCCAATTTCTGTGCAGCTATTCTGACTTTACAGAATACAAGAATGAATCTAGGTTGCCTATCAGTGGAGCGTTTGGGCATATGTCAGTATTTTTTATGTGCTTTCTTTCACTCTATGTCCCTGAGCAGCTCCTCAGGGAGGTTGTTTTATAGTTTTAATCAGTACTGCAGTTCTGTGGTTGGAGGGCTCATACTCAGATATTTCTTTCACACAGAGAGTCTTGTATAGATTATTCTGAAATGAATATACACAAGTCTAACGCCAACAAATATAATGCAACCAACTAGTGTGTTGCCATTTATACTGATCACAAAAACTAGAATGAAATAGCCCCTAATTTTTGTGAGCCGTGTATTTTGGGATAGAAAGTGTGCATGGCTATTTACACAGTAAAACTGGAGGAAATTGTTTAGCTTAAAATGAGTGTCATAAAGGAAATATAGTGCACAAATAAAACAAATAAATACATAAAAATCATATGGCATTTTCCTGCACCACATATCTAAATGTGTGATGATATCTAATCGCCCATCAACATTATTGAACATATTCAAAAAAATGTGTATTAATATGGACACTTTTAAAACAGCAAAGACCAATTCTTTCTCTAAGGAAAGTAAAAAAAAAATACTAGGGTTTCTTAATTCATGGAATGCACAGTCATTGTGACCACCTAGTTTCTACACTCGTTTTCTATTTTAACAATTTCTGTAGTAGTATATCTGCATAACTTGTAGTATAACTGTAGTATATCTGTTTATTTACATATTTTTGCTACACCCATTTACTCTAGTCTCTAATTAACAGCACCACAAAGGACCACCACAGATCAGGAACTATTTAGATCAGGTGGTGGATCAGTGACGCTGATGTGGTGGAGGTGTAGAATCAAAGAACGAAGTGCTTCTATATGGTGAGCGCAACTGATAAAATGAGTATACGTAAGATGTACCTAATAAAGTGACCAGTGAGTTGTATTATAAATTATAATATGAACTCAGGATGATTCAGCAAAAAATCTGTTTGGTTGAGAATGCATCTTAAAAGTTTTTTTTTTTTTTGCTGTTTTGCTGATTTTTTTAATGAAGAATCAGAAGGTCAGAATAAATTGTTATATAATTATACACATATTTATATTACAGCCTATCAAAGTCTAGTCTACATTTCACTAGCTTACTACTTTTAAAAATTACGTCTTAGTCTTAATTACGAAAGTCAAAGACTGATTACCAAACACCAAAGTGATTTTGGTTCTAAACAAAAATAGGTTGACTATTTTAATAAATAAATGTATTTATCAAAATATGACAGAAAAGTGTATATGGGACATTCATATTGCACAAGTGTGCATAGCACATCCCTTATTTAAACAGTGATTTTATGGTGGGAAAAATTGAGGTATATTACCATATCATCCAGGTACATAGCAGAACAATCTTAACACAGGCATAATAACGTGTAAATCTAAAAGACATTTTTCTATTGTTATAGTTAGGCCATAATAATTGCGATGTCAGAAATAAGTTCTGGCCTAAGTCTTCCTCAGTTTATGCACTTATTTGTCAGTCATGGCAATGTCAAATGTACTGTGGGTCAAATTTTCCCACAATAATGGTTAATTACCGCGTCAGACTCTGAGCCACATGTGGCCCACAAGTAATCTAACATAGGTAACATTTGTGCAAGCTGTACATTGGCTTGACAAGTGCAGTTCTAGATGTGTAGGTTTGGTAGCCAGATATATTTGGTTGCTGTCATTCCACAACGGTATGTGGGCTGATAAAACTGGCAGCAAAGGCATGACTGTGAATGCTCAGAATGGGTTTTTTTTTGGTTATTTCTCTGTTAGTGTGGGCACCCCATTCTGCTTGCACTGCCACAGACTCAGCCCTCCTGACTTTAGAATGTCTGAAATTTGGATGATGGAAGCCCCTGGCAAGGCAAAAACCAGACAGACAAAACAGACAGAACAGAATGGGTGTTCCTGCCAGGTTCTTTCTGGTTCATATCTGCCTATCTATATTTGGTTTCCAAATCACCATGGGTTTCCAACTCCGTTCCATAGTTGTTTATTCAGGCTATTTTTATTTACTAGTGTAATATATTTGTTGTTAGTTGTTTTTCTTTTACAAATTATGTTAATTATAAATTGGAGTTGGAAAAAAATTAGATATTTGAAGTCAGAATATTTATTTAATTGAGGCCTAGGTATATCCATTTTATTAAAGCAAAAAAAATGTGTATCCATAATTGTATAATAAGCTAAGCTAAGCTAAGTTAACATAGCTATTTTAGCTGTATGTCATGAATACATCAGCTATATCTCAGCTTAATCCTGAGCAGGTTCACAGGAAGGGCTGTGCCTAGCCGGTGGCATAGTGTGCAAGGCAAGATTAACACTACACAGAGTGGCAATTTATCATAGGGCACATACACTCATACACTAGGGCCACTACAGTGTAATCAGTTCAAACTAAAGCATGTCTTTGGAGTGTGGGAGGAAACTGGAGAATACCCATATGAACACAGAAGGACATGCGGACTCCAAAGGACCCAGTCCACTCCACCTGGGATTGAACCCAGGGCCTTATCACTGTCAGGCAACAGTGCCACCCATTAAGCCACATTGTTGTATAAATTCACTTTAAAGATCACAAAGCTAAATAAATATAAAGAATAGAGCCATGCAACAGTTGCCTTATCTTTTATATACATTTACTTCATAATTTTTTTCAAATGCACACTTGTATTCACATTTCTGGGTAGGTTTTCAACTATATTTTGGAACACGACTGCAGGGATTCACTTTAGCCATTCACTTGAAGTTAAGATGGGCTCCAGAATAATTTCAATAACAAATTCAATTTCTACCGCAGTTTATTCACAGGGGTCTGACCCAAACTGTTACCACATATTTGGAATCACACAGTGCTTAAAGATGCCACTTGATCAAAAACACACACATAGACCATGATTTTTCCTCCATCAACCATCACTATGAATTTGAGTTACTTAAACTGCCAGGTGGGAACACGTGACTAAACATTCTACAGAACGCATTTACACTACCCATGAGTACATAAATGGTGTGCGGTCAACCAATGCAAGTGATACTTGGCTGTGTATGTGCTCAGGTACGTTTATCACCCATGTATAATCCAATCCTTAATTATAACTCATGTTGATGTTACTTCCAGGGACAATTTGAAACTCTGTTGTGCGTGACCAAGGACAAACCATTTTTACAAACTTTAGCACCCACCCATTGTCCCATGAGTGTAAGTGATGTACTGTGGATTTATCCACTTCAAACTTACTGCACTTGCATTTGCACTGAGCAAGTCTAACAAAGCATACATTTAATGAACAGTTTCTGCAGAGATGAAATTGCAAACAAAAGAAAACAACCTCTTAAGTACAAACCATGCTAGTGCCAGTATTTGTCTACGGATATTGCATGAATTCTTGAACCTCCTAGTCGAATGCACTTAATATGTAAACATTGCACACCACAAAAATACTTACATTACCTTAACTATAAACGTAGTAAAGACTAAATCCCTAGTGTAACCCTAATCTTAATTATACTCTGGCATTTAAATTTAAATGGTTTATTCAAAGTAGAGGCTTGACAACACAGGCTAACAGTAAACAGTAATCATTACAGAATGTTTTCCCTGTGTAATGTGTTTGCATTATTTCGTACCAACCTACATGCCTAATAAATGTGATTTCCCTAAGGTATTTCTAAAAGAAAGCTGTTTGTATTACTTTGTTATGTAGGTAATCTCTATTGAATGGGCACTTAGTGTTTGTATGAAGCTCTATAGAGTCTATAGAGTCAGTGTACAATAATGAAGGAATGAAAGCTGTATCCTGCATCATAATGACACAAGGACAGCATTTTTATACTGATTTTGGTCATTTTTGGATTACTAAGACACATATTTTTATTTTTAAGCTCACCACTATTGTCAGGGCTATGTCTGATAAAAAGGAGTCCTCAAGGGTTCTTTGCAGCCTACACATCTCAATTAATAATCAGTGCAAGTGTGTTGCAAACACCTCACATGTATCCTTATGATATTCATAGTGGAAAATGCAGCTGATTTGATCAGTTCTACTTACCATATACAGTAGGTGCAGTTGTAGCTATATAAATATATTCTTCCAGTGTCCAGGACCTCCAAAAGATCACCACAGATTAGGTACTATTTGAGTATAAATTGAATAATTCTTAGCACTGCAGTGACACTGATATAGCGGTGGTGTGTTGCTGTGTCGCTGATACGATTGGACCGTTAAACTCTGTTCACTCACTGTGCACTCTATACAATACACCTTTGTTGGTGGAATGAACTTCCAATGGATGTCTCTTGCTGTTGTCAAGCTTGTAAAGCTAAAGTCAGAGACAGAGGTCCATCTACAGCAGTATTGCACAGAGTACTGTAAGTCATCCTCTAACCATTCATCAGAGGTCGCAGTATGCTCACGACACAGCTGGATGGACTTCTCTCAGTCCAGTAGTGAGTTGTGTAAAAAGTCTAACATTACTGCTGTGTCTGATCCGCTTATGTCAGCATGCATATGCTATATATATA
>JAUZST010006615.1:0-14720 GCA_034779995.1 Parotocinclus haroldoi
ACCCAAACTCAAAACCTACAGGGTTTAAACTACCCAAACTCAAAACCTACAGGGTTTAAACTGCCCAAACTCAAAACCTACAGGGTTTAAACTACCCAAACTCAAAACCTACAGGGTTTAAACTACCCAAACTCAAAACCTACAGGGTTTAAACTGCCCAAACTCAAAACATACAGGGTTTAAACTGCCCAAACTCAAAACCTACAGGGTTTAAACTACCCAAACTCTTACGGGGTCTAAATAAACCAAACTCAGAAACATTAGGATCCAATTTACCTAAATTCAGAAACTACAGCATTCAGAAAACAAAACCAAAATAACCCCAAAGAACCTAAAGGATCCAAACTACCCAAACTCAAAATATACAGGGTCAAAGCTACCCAAACCCAGAAACTACAGGGTCCAAACATCCTAAAGTAAGAAACTTTAGGGTCAAAGCTACTCAAACTCAAAACCTACAGGGTCCAAACTACCCAAACTAAGAACTTAGGGTCCAAAATCTAAATCTAAAAGGTTTAAATGATCCAAACTCAAAAATACAGAAAGTTTGAACTACCCAAACTCAAACCCTATGTGGTCCATTCTAGCCAGTCAGAATCTGACTGAATCTTGCATCCAAGAGGATCATCTGAGAATGTGTACAGGTTCTGTACAGGACTGTATTTGAGGGAGGAATGTTTAATAAAGGGGATCATCTCCTCTGAATATGCGATGAAATAAAAGTTAAACGTTTCCCATACTGTCCCAGCATTTTGTGAAGGAACTGGGGAGCAGAATTAAGCGATTTTGTAACGAGGGAAAGGAAAACATGGTTCAGATTTGGAATAAAATGCAGAAGACAAGCCTCTTAGCGCTCAGGCAAACAGTCTGTGCAGTGAGTGATTGAGAGGAACACTCTTATGTCGGTGAGTGGGGACTGGTTAAGGAGGGACAGGTGCACGGACTAATAGGTAGGTGAATTAGAGCGTGGAAAGAGAGCCACGAGAATAGATGGGATGGGGGGTTAGCGGTTGGATGGGATGCTGTCTGATGCTATACTGATGAAGATTTGAAAAAGTTCGAGCCTTATTCCATCTTTTCGTTTGATTGCTCTTTATATCAGAGAAACGTGAACCAGTAAATCCAAGAAATCTGTAACCGAGGAGCTTCAGTGTTCAATATCTTTCACTCTGTGTAATATCACTTAAGAGATCATTCCAGAACTCACCCGAGTGGTGCAAAATAGAAAGTGGAGAGGAACGGGGACAGAACCTGCCATGGATAAAAATGAGAGACGGGGTGAATGTGCTGGAAGTGATGACGAGGTGGAAAGTTGCAAAGATTGAGACAGAAAGTGAAAGACGGAAAGGTAATGATTCTTAAAGTTTCATATGAATGACTGGACTTCTAAATCTGAAAAAAGAGAAGAAAAGAGAAAAAAAAAAAACCTGAACGTTTGAACTCAGGTTCAAATTTAGGAATTTAGGACCAGGATGAAAAGTATTTATATAGATATTTTCTTTCACGTACGCCAAAAACTACTGTTCACTACACGATGTCATTTTTTATTTGTATTTTGGGGTATTTTTTCAGTTATTTACTTACCATTACTGCTACACCGAACTTCATTCTTACCCAAGCAGGTCGGGTCCCTTTTTGAGTCTCGGTCCTCCCATGGTGTCTCCCTTATACAGTTTAGGCAGGTTTTCCCTACCACTGTCACCCGGGGCTTGCTCAATTTAAGATTAATTTTCTACTGTAAAAAGTGCTATAGAAATAAACCTGACTTGACTTGACACAAAACTAATAATAATAATAAAGATAATAAATACATTATTTTTAAGTATACTTAATAACTAGATATAATAATAGCTATTATTATTATTATAATGAACATTATTATTATTATTGTAAATATTCAAAAATAGTTTTTTAATACTATAATAAATACTAATAGAAATGTAACCTCAATTTATTAGAAGTATTATATTTCCTACTTACTTATTAAATGTTAAATTACATTGATCACTATAAGTACATCTTATTTTAACTTTCTGATTTACACTTTTTCTTCATTTTTCCTAATTCAAACAAGTTACACAAATATACAGATATTATTATTATTATTATTATTATTATTATTATTATTATTATTATTATTATTAACATTTTGATGATGATGATGATTATCATTGTTATTAATATTATTATATTTTTTATTTATTTTTATTATTTTGATAATAGATATTATTATTATTTTGATTATTATTATTATTATTATATTTTGATTATTATTTTTTATTATTTTGATAATAGTTATTATTATTATTGTTATTATTAATATTATTATTAAGAAATATTATTTGATTTTATTATTTAATATATTATTTTGCTTTTGCTTTTTGCTTTTTCCTAATTCTTGTTATTTCCCTCTTTCTTGATGTATTTATTCTTTCTGTTCCATTTTTTTAAATTCCATGACTTATTTGTCTTACCTCCATTTAAATGTTTACTCTCTGTATGTCATTAAGAATAAGGAAAGCATGCAACATGAACTGCAGTCTCTTAGGATTTTTTGTACATAAATAATAGCATTATATAAAACCTGAATTCAAATGTATTTTGCTTCAAGCCATACTTTATTTTTTATAAATTTATGGACTAATTATACATTTACTAAATTAAAATGGTTAAGATATGAATACAAACGCAAGGCAATGCAAAGGTTTGAGAAAATAAAGGGTAAAACAAAAAAGGTAAACATTGGCTAACATTTACTATCGTTATTTATACATAGCTGGTATTTAAATAACATGCTAGAACAACAGTGTCTGTCAGATTCTCTTAACCTCTTTAACCATCGTTCCACTTCAAAGATCTCCATGTTTAAGATAATTGAATAGTCGGGGCATTTCTTTCAACCATGGCAAAAAAAAAGATCAAACAGGATCTGAAACATCTTAGAGGTCAACATCAAAGAAAAATACATCGGGTCAACAGAGAGTTCAGATCAGTCCCAATAACTACATTACCCTCAGACTGAGGGAGGATGTGAGAAATTTACAAACACAAAAAAAGAGCGTTCAAACTACCAAGATACAGTCTTTAACAGCAACAACTCATAAAGAAGGATCGAAAAGACCCGAACTCAGAACCTACAGGGTCCAAATGATCCAACCCAATAACCTACAGGGTCCAAATGATCCAAACTCAGAACCTACAGGGTCCAAATGATCCAACCCAAAAACCTACAGGGTCCAAATGACAAAACTCAGAACCTACAGGGTCCAAATGATCCAACCCAATAACCTACAGGGTCCAAATGATCCAAACCAAAAACCTACAGGGTCCAAATGACTCAACATCAAAATATACAGGGTTTAAACCCTATAAACCTGTTTTGTTCTGTTTTGGTTTGCACTCTCAGTTTGGGTATTTGCAGTCTTTTTTCCTATGTTTAGTTTTTACCTATTGTGTCATGCTTGTATGTGTGTGTGTATGTGTATGTGTGTGTGTGTGTGTGTGTGTGTGTTGCTTTGTGTCTTTTTCTCCTAAATTCGGGGTCCTCGTGTTACAGGGAAGCTCCATTTGTTTATACTTGTTGTTTGTCTATCTAACCTGACTTATACCATCAGTTCACTGAAACGTCTGTCTTTAGTTCATAATGAGTGCTTTTATGAGAGAAGCATTTAATGCAGGGGGGACTCCATGACCAGAACACTTATTAACCAGCAGGCCTGTTCCACTGTACAGACTCTAACGTGCCAGTTTAAAACTGATTGATCCGTCCGCCGAGACGGACCAGTAGCGACTCAAAGGAAACACAGTGTCATGAAATGTCGCGACTCTTCAGGGCTGGAACTTAAGCAGCTTGAAGTAAAGTCACTTAAATGAAACTCTCAGGAGATGCTCGCACAGAACATCTGGCACTCTGGCTATTGTTTAACCTGCTGCTAACAGGAGCATTAAACGTCTGAATATGTTTTATATATCTTGTTTAGGTTCAAAAGCTTTGCTATTTGTTAACACCGTGTAAAATATAGATTAATGTAGAGATATGCGGGAGTTCAAAACAGCAGATTTTAAGAAAGCAAAGGGTTTCAATCACACCTCTGCCAAGCTGCCGTTGGTGTGCAAGGACCAGGAACTTAAACTTGTGTTTGAAAACTGTCCTCAAATAAAGATTGGAAGAGATTTTTGTGTTTTTCCCTATACAGTTATTAATATCATTCAGCGATTCAAAATCTGGAGGAATGTCAGGGTATAAAGGGTAAGGCTACAAGATTACACTGAAGCGGGGTGATCCACTCTCCACTCCCTCAGACGATACTGCATCAAGAACCATCCATATCTGATAGGAGCACGCGTGTAAGGGATTACTTTATCCAACCTTTATCCAGCTCTACAATCCAGAGTTACGTTCACAAATACCGCTTACAACCTTACTGTTCAAAAAACAAGCCTTGTGTTAACCGTGTCCAGAAGCTCCGCCCACTTCTCTGGTCTTGGTGGCACCTAGGATGGACGCTGTGTGCTCTGGACCAGAGATGAAAATAAAGGACCATCCAGCCTGTTATGAGGCATCCAGGCTCCGTCATGGTATGGGCTCGAGTCGGGGACCATGGTAAAGTTTATTTACATCTTTAATGCAGCATTAATGTAGAAAAGTACGCCGATATATTAGGTCAACATAATCTGCCTTCAAGACGACATGTTCTGGATGTGGGAATGAGCCCAACAACTGCAGCTTGACAGCTAGGGCTTGAGCTCTGGACCTGCTGGTTCATATTCCAGTAGCTTAACTGCTGAGCCACCACGGTCCCTGATAAACTAAGCAAATAATCCAGGAGTCGAACACTATAGCAAACACCAGAACAGAGCCAAGCGTTTGTCATGGTTTAAAAGATTTAAATCATATTGAATGCAAGGTTCTGGAGCCCAGATGGACCCCAAGAAAGGTCCACCATCCATCCACCAACCATTCTTTGGAACTCCAGTAAAAATAACGGTTCTACAGGTGTAATGCACGTCCTCACACACAAACAACGTCCACTTCTTGTCTTTCCTGCTGCATCTGGCTCATTTCCAAACTGAGCGTGTCTAATCTTCACACGGGGAGAACTAGAGCGAAGCAACCTCATGGAACCTCAATCCCAGCATGCATCGCTGTGGTTTTGACCTGCTTACCGACCATGGTGTTTCAGCAGAAGGGAAATATTTAGTGAGCGAGTTCAATCTGCCGAAGATTGATTAATGCAGACCTTTGCAAGTACTGAAGCACTAAATCTCATGTATTTTGGGATTAGCGGTGTCTTCGTGGAACTCCTATTTTAATCAATTGTTCTCTAAACTTGTGTGGTTTAGCTTTTTTTTTTTTGTTTTAAGAGGATTTGTGGCATGATGGATGACCATTTACACCCCAGTGACTATTTATCAATTTATCTTGGCCTCCTTGAAGTTCTCGCAGCTCCCATGACAACAGGTTTATGTTCGTTTGTTCTTTTCAGTTTCGTTTTCGTTCCCATTTGGCCTCATTCACATTGTTTCGATGGGGCTCATGTGGAATCCAGGGTCTATTCCAAAAGGCTGAGCAGCACAGGGCTTGGAATACATCCTACAATGGGGCACATAGGGAAAACATACCAAACATCACAGAGCCAGTCATCGGGGATATTTAGTATGTTCTCCAGTTACTCTTGAGCAATAAGAAGCATTTGACAGCTTCTTCGGGATCATTTGTCGATTCTTGTGCCGTTCTGAAGAAATTTGGAACCATCTTTTTGGATGGGTAGCAGCCAGGAAACCACTTATGCAGAAGGGGGGCAGGGCGAAATTGCTCGGATATGGTAAAGCTCACAAAGTTTGGATTGGAACATGAAGTAATGGATTTCTGTTGTTTTTGGTCCAATTGTCCACAGGATGTTATGCACTGCTCAAAAATAAAAGGAACACTTTAAAAACACATCAGATTTCAACGGGGGAAAATCATGCAGAATGTCTTTAGTGATATGGACTGCGTAATGTGTTTGGAATAAAAGAATGCCACATCGTTTGATGGAAATGAAAATGATAAAGAGGGTAGAAGTCAAAGACACACCGAAAATCAGAGTAAAGAAAAAAAAAATATGCGAATGATCAAACAGACTCGTCCGTTTAGTCGAATTGCAGCAACTGGACAGATGGTGTCCTGGGGGATTTCGTTCCACATCTGGACCAGGGCATCACTGAGCTACTGGTCAGTCTGAAGCGCAACCTGGTGGTTTTGGATGGACTGAACCATGTTCTACTGGATTTAGTTCAGGCGATTAGTCAGGAAGTCAGTATTATCAATTTTGTCATCCTCCAAGAACTGACTGCATACTCACACCCCATGAGAGTATTTTATCACAATACTTAATACCAGTCAGAGTACTGCTGTCTATCCTGTAGAGGTCTGTGCGTCCTTCCAGAGATATCCCTCTCCGGGCCATCACCAAACCGGTCATGCTGAATGATGTTGCAGGTGGCATAACGTCCTCCACGGCGTCTCCAGACCCTGTCACATCTGTCACATGTGCTCAATTGAAACCTGCTCTCATCTGTGAAAACCCACAGGGAGCCAGTGGCAGATCTGCCAATTACGGTATTCTATGGCAAATGCCAACCAAGCTCTAACCAAGCTCAGGCCCAGTCCACCTTCATGAAGCTCGTTTCTGATCGTTCGGGCAGACGCATTGACACTGATGGTCTGCTGGGGGTCATTTTGTAGCGCCCTGGTATTGCTCATCTTGTTCCTCCTTGCACAAGTCAGCAGATACTGTTCCTTCTGAGAAGTTAAAGACCTTAGATGGTCTTGTTCCGTGACTGCCTGTCTCCTGGAATCTCCTCCATACTCTAACTAAGACTTAAGACTGTGCTTGGAGACACAACAAACCTTCTGTCAATGGCACGCATTGATGACGTGCCATCCTGCAGAACTTGGACTACCTGTGCAACTTATGTAGGGTCCAGGTATGATGGTACTAGTATTTACGTAATGTTTAGGTCACTCTTTGATTAAAAAGTGTTTATGGAATTTTTTTAGGCTCCCAGACCTGGAAAATACTCTGCCTGACATTCAGATATCGGTTCAAACCCAGATACTCGGTCGGCAGAGGCTGTGTCGTGAGAGCCGCTACGCCTCGTTTGGCGAGTTTCCCAGGCGCCACGGTTACGTTCAGTAAAACATAAACCAAACACATCACTGGGTCAGGAGTGCCAAAAGTTCTGCATCGTCCCCGAAGGAAAGTGTGGCGCTAGTTTAAGCGCAGAAGCAGCAGGCAAAGCGACGTGAGAAACTGTTGAGGGTTGAGCTTGCTGAACGTCTAATCTGCCGAATTGTTTTTATTGTATTGTTTTCCATTTAGCCGGTTATTCAGAACTAATTAGATTGTAATGACTACGAGAGGCGTACCTGCCTGAGACGCCCTGAATGAAGCCAGTCACAATGTTTGCACATCATGCGGTCGTTTCTGCACCACAGGCTGATGGAGCAAGTGAAGGATTTCTTGCTGGTCGTGTTTTTCTCCGTAATGCTGCAGAACGAGGCGTAATTAAGGCCGTAGCATGATTACGGGCTGTTAGGTGATTACGCCGCATTACACCCAAATCCTATCACCACTTTAAAGCCATAACAGGAAGTGAAACCTCTGTGGAATCACAGGAAGATAAAAGAGCCACCTCATCAACCTGCTGCTGGGAGACGGGAGCTGGGTTCTGATCTTTTAATGAAGCTGATCACGACGTACGCTCCAGTCTGTGCAACCGACCCTGCAGAGAGATCCGGAGGATTTTACAGACCTAAGGCAGAAAAAGGTTGGGGCAGTATGAAAAAATGAAATAGTAATAACACAAATGTTACTGTGTGCAGATAGTATGAGCTTCAGGTCAGGCATGTTTTGACCGTTCAACTTTATTCCGAGAATGTAGGGATGGAGACACTTTAGGGCTAGTAATGAGGGGAAAAAAACAGTTGAGTCATGATTTGATACAAAAGCAACACAAAGGCTGTGTTTTTTTGAGAAGTAAAGATAATCAGGGGAACTCCAGTTTATCACCGAACATATGAGAACGAATTGTTACAAAATAATGTTCCTCAAAAAATGGGAGGGGATATAGATACTTCGTCCTCTGCAGTGTATAACAAGATAAAACGATTCAGAACGTGGAGGAATTTCAGTGGACAAAGTGTAAAGGTAAAAGTCCGAATTGAAGAGGGGTGATCTCCGCTCCCTCAGACGGCACTGCATCAAGATCCGTCATTTGTGCAATGCATCTACCACGTGCCATAAAATTGTTGAAACATGTACCATGCGAAGTATCGTCATGCAGTTTAACTTTATATTTAAGTAAGAGTTATATGCTTAATATTCGTACACCGGGCGGCACGGGGGTTCGGGGGGGCAGCACTCCTGCATCAAAGCAAGAGGGTCCCGGGTTCGATCCCAGGGTGGAGCAGCCTGGGTCCTTTCTGTGTGGAGTCTGCATGTCCTCCCCATGTCTGCGTGGGTTTACTCCGGGTACTCTGTTTTTTTCTCCACAGTCCAAAGACATGCATGTTAGGTTAATTGGTGTCTCTAAAAAGGGGCCCTTGAAGTGTGACTGTGTGTACCCTATCATGGATTGGCACCTCATCTGGGCTTAGTATTGCCCAGAGTTGCCGGCCAGCGACCCCGTGTGGATTAAGCGGAAGAGAATGAATAAATAAATAAATAAATTAATTAATTAATATATTTGTATAGCTCCCTAGTACATGTATATCTGTTTTTCTATATTTATGGAAAATCAAAATGTGAACGTGACTGTACATGTTTGTCTCTTACATGTTTGTCTCTTGTCCATTTCTCTACGCTCGGAGGCATCTGGGCTAGGATGGACCTTCGTCATGGAAACGGGGGTTGTGCCCAGACCAGTCAGTATTCCAGATTTTATTTCAGAAGGCACACTTAGACTGGCATAAGGAATAAGTACAAAAGCCAGGTTCTGTCATGGTACGGGGTCGAGTCAGGGCCCTTGTTGTAGGTTATTTGCAGCATTAATGCAGAAAAGTACAGCGAGATTTAAGACTTCCAGGCATTTTTCAACGAGACAATGCAAAACCAAGTGCTGCACACATTACAAAGGCACGGCTGTGGAAGAAAGGGGTATGGGTGCTGGACCGGCCCGTCTGCTGTCCTGACCTGTTAACAGAGAATGCATGGAGAATTTTAGTAGCGACCAATGACGACCCCATACCCTTTTTAGGACGATTTTATGTGTTTGCAGTATCTTCTGTTAAACTATGTACAAGAAAAATGGCAGAACAACCTCAGAAGCATGAAGTTCAACGTGACATCATTAGCTTAGCCTCAAACGAACTGTACATAATTTGCCGTAGACTGTGAAAGGAAAGGAAGTGAGGCGGTACGAAAGAAAATGTTTGCATGAAGCAAAAGAGAATGGGATTGAAGAATAACGCTGGTGCTTTGTGAAGACGTTAATTAGCTTAGCCGTAGGAGGGAATGTACCTTCCTATATGTTTCTGAGGTTAAACCTCAGTCTGTCTTCGTTACTAAGTGCTGCGTCAGCTCCCCTTACACCAGGTTTCTGTAATTATATATTCCCATAAGAGCAATTACACTGTTTTTAGCAATAGATGCCGTAAGGGTGGCGTATGCTAAAGGATCTTAACGTGGGAAATGCTGCTTGTGCATTTGTGTTGTTTACGCCAAGTTTATTGATTTATTTGTGCTGTGGGAGTTCCACAAAGGTCGGTATTACTGTAAGTCTCTAAAACAAAACAGCTTTTTAGATGCAAAAACTGTAGTCTGTTGTATGGCGATTGTTTGATTTTTTATTATATTGCCTTATAAAGTCCAAGACAAAGTCAAATGTATTTCTATAGTGCTTTTTATAATGTTGCATTGTTTCTAATCAGCTTTACTGTAGAATATTATATTATTCTAAAAGGCCAGTCCCAAACTGACCAAGCCTAGGGCGACAGTGGCAAGGAAAAAACTCCCTGAATACAGAAGGAAGAAACCTTGTGAGTGTTACGATAGGGCATCCCAGAGATCTCGCAAGACCCGCTCCTGGTCTCGCCAAATCCCCAGGATTATCCAGAGACAGGCGACGCATGAAGGGAAACAAAAGAACATTTACTGAACAAAATAAGTCAGGCATTACCAAAAAAGGGAAAAGTCCCACGTGCAAGTCCGGTGCGGGCTACCAATCCGAAAGTCCAGAGTCCTGCGGTGGCGGCTATAGGACCCCCAGACAGTCGAAGTTCCAAACGTCCGCGAACAGCCTGGACGTTGGAGATCCACTGGGCAGCTTGAGAGCCGAGAGTCCGCAGGGCAACAGGGTGCCAGGGGTCTGCGGACGAGCTGGGGCGTCGAGGGCCCATGAGGTGGCGAAGGGGCCGCGGTACAGCCATAACGGCTCCATGCTGGAGGGTCCACATGATGGCTTAAATGCTTAAGTGCCAGGGCTCAGCAAAAGTGGCTAGGGAGCCGGGGTACCACGCAAGGGCCCAAATAATAATAACAAAAAAAACCAGAAACTAAAAACAGCCTGAACAAAAAGGTAAATAAAAAAAAGTAAAGAGTAAGAAAGGAAAAAGACAAAAACGAGTGGAGTGGAGCGGCCTGGGTTCTTTCTGGGTGGAGTCTGCATGTCCTCAACGTGTCTGTGTGGGTTTACTCCAGGTACTCTGGTTTCCTCCCATAGTACAATGACATGCGTGCTAGGTTAATTGGTGTCTCTGAAGGGGCCCTTAGAGTGTGACTGTGTGCAAGACTATGTCTTTGTGTGCCCCCCGCTGGATTGGCACCCTGTCTAGGGTTGTTTTCTAACCCTAGGAGTTACGGGCTGACTCCCCCTTGTGGATTAAGCGGAAGATAATGGATGGATAATAGTAAAATTAATTAAATAATAAAATTTTAATTGATAATAACATTTTAATTAGTAATACACTTTTAAATAAATAAGTTTTAGTCAAGTAAAAGTATAAAAGTACTTGCCATGAAATATACTTAAAATACAAACAGTACGAGTTTATCTAAAGAGCATCTGTGTAAAGAAATAAAACAAAAGTACATATGGCAGATAGAAGAAACCGTAAAAGAAAGTACCACAAAGCGTAGAGTAAAAGGCAGATACCACTGGTGATGATTAACGGTGATATCCAACTTTATTAAAGTTTACCGGCTTATGTACTGTGCTATTCTCCAAGAGAAACGGTTTTATTAGCAGGTTTCAGTCTGCAAATTAGCCGTTAAAACATGTTAAAGAACTGGGATGAATATTTTGGACCATTATCCAGCCTTAAAAACTGTGATATGCTATTAATGCCAGACCGCCCACCCCGCTACTTTAGTGTCTGTCGGGATCAATGAAAGAAAGCTAGCGAACTTGTCACTAATCTCCTGAAAAACAATAACAATAATAACACACATTAACATCCGTACACATGCACACTAATAGCTTGTTCCAGAATATTTGTACACAGAGGAATTGTAGAAGCGCTTCCTAAATCCGGCCCTCGGGGATTCAGTCGTATCCCAGCATGCACTTGATGTTCTGCTGATTTGTTGTGAGTAGATGCAGGCAGCATGGCCAACACAGCAGATAAATGTATGCGCTTAAAGCGCGTTAGGATTAGAACGGTCGTACACGATCTACACCAGCGATAAGAGCGTGTTTACAGCAGCAGTCACAATAACCCATGGTAGCAGCTCACGCTTCCTGACGGAGTGAATAATACTCAGATCCTGTAACGGTATTAGGGTAATATTAATGTTTGGATGATGTGTTCCGGGAACGGCCCGCTAGCTACATCATCCTACATGGCTCCCCTCTGACCCTGTTCTCCCCTTAGGTACGTCCTGCTGTGTTGATCTGAAAAAAGGCAGGAGCAGTGACACTGGTACCGTGGCTGGAATGGTGACAGGTGCTGGGTCTAAAATGGTGACAGTTGTTTTGACTGGAACAGCGAGAGGAACTGAAAGAGTGTCAGGAACTGGGTCCGGAATGGCAATAAGAGCAGAGGTTGGAGCTGGAACTGAAATTGTGACAGGAGCTGGGACTGGAATTATGGCAGGAGCGGAATCTGGAATGGTGACGAGTGCTGCGGCTGGAACAGTCACAGGAGCTAGGTCCGGAATGGTGACAGGAGCTAAGTCCGGAATGGTGACAGGAGCTAAGTCCAGAATGGTGACAGGAGCTGGGACTGGAATGGTGACGAGAGCTAAGTCCGAAATGGTGACAGGAGCTGAGTCCGGAATGGTGACAGGAGCTGAGTCCGGAATGGTGACAGGAGCTGGGTCTGGAATGGTGACAGGAGCTGAGTCCGGAATGGTGACAGGAGCTGGGTCTGGAATGGTGACAGGAGCTGGGGCTAAAATGGTGACATTTGTTTTGACTGGAACAGCGAGAATAGCTGGAATAGTGTCAGGAACTGGGCCCAGAATAACAATAAGAGCAGAGGTTGGAGCTGGGACTGGAATGGCAACAGGAGCAGTGGTTGGAATAGTGAAAGGAGCTGGGGCAGGAACCAAACTGGATATTTAACAAAGACTGGAAGAGCTGATTAATCACTGTAAAATCAGAAATGGATGTTTATTAACAAATGAATGTAGCTGTCAAGACAAAACCTGAAATATTTCAGGCTCACACTATCTGCAATGAATTAATGTAGATATAGTGCAATAATGTGAAATAAGAAACACAATATTTTATTGTTGTTGTTGATTTTTGAATAATTGCAGTTTGCATACCGCCCGACTTTTTTTTGTTTTGTTTCAGGGTTGTTTTGTGCCTATGATCCTAAATCAATCAGAAAAAAAAATCTTCTGAGCAGACCGAAAGTAAGAAGAATTAAATCCCAGAACAAAAAAAAATCAACTTAAATTGAATCCAATGGTTTCATCAGAATGAAAAAAAAAATGGATCAAAGACGCTTTTAATCTTTAATATAAAAATAGAAAATAAAATATGTTTTTAATCTGCCTCAGATCATCTCCAGGGTTTTATATATGGATTATTGAACAGCGATCTGTGAAAACATAACTGCTAACTCGGCACACTGGTTTATCGTGTGGTCAAAATGACATTGGACTAAATCTTGGGCCCTGGGGAGGCCTTTGGAAATAAATCCATGACCTCTAATGATGAAATGCAAACCCCTGAAACTGGAAGCTGTTAAACTGCAAGAGAGCCAAAGAGCCGTTACTCTGTTACTCAAGTACTAGAACATGGAATAATGTAAACTTTTAAACTTTAAATTAAAGGTCGTTATGGACCTCGGCTTTTGTACTGGAACTGCAAGCCATTGGTATTTAAACCATAGTACAGATTACGGGAAGCATTTTGAGTTTTAAAATGAATTGCTGACATTGTTTATTCTCAAACATCCAGGATAAGGAGTGCAGGAACATTTTTAATTGACGGTCTGATTTAGTGTAGAGTGAGTTCAAAAGTGGACCAAACACCTGTCCATGGGGAAGATCTAACCTAAGGAAGATCTTAACCAGCAAATCAGTTTCAGATTCAGAATATAGGTCAGTGTGAGTGAGCTCAGGGATGCAGTGTAGTAAGGGAATGGAGGCGAGAACGAGAATGGGCCAAGGACAGAGCCCTGGGGAACTCCTGTAGTGAATTTGTGAGCCAATGAAAGTAAATCTTGCCAGGGAACACAAGATGTCGGTCCTGCAGATATTATGTATTCCACCATTGAACGCAGTGGTGGAAATCTCTTGTCAAAGATGCTCACAGTGTTAACTTACCCTACCAGGGGCAATTTCTAAACCCACACGTAGCTGGAAGATGCTGGAAATAGTACCTTATGGAAAAAAAAACAAACAAACACAACATTTTATTACTACATTTCGAGGTTTCTGTACTAAAAGGGGTAGTTTGGCAATAAGACTAGAGGTTGGAGATGAGACTGGAATGGCAACAGGAGCTGTGGCTGGAATATTGGGAACTGGACTGGAACTGGAACAAAGAGCAGAGCAGTGACACTGATGACGTGGCTGTAATTGTAACAGAAGGTGAAGCTGGAATGGTGAGAGTTGTTTTAGCTGGAAGAGCGAGAGGAGCTGGAATTGTGTAAAAAAAAACTGAGCTCACAATAACCAAACTGGGTATTTAAAAAAAGACTGGAGCAGCTGATTAATCACTGTAAAATCTCTCCATGTGAAAAGTTTGTTTATGAAACTAGTGAAATCGATACCTTTGATGCAGGTATTGGAATTAGAACCAGAACGTGTGCTGTGATTTGAATATTTAAACCTAGAACTACAAAAAAAAGGTTTTAAATGTTTAAAATATTTAAAACATTTTACTTTGCATTTGCTTTTTATATGTTATGCCAATCGTGATCAAATAAGCAAAAAAACAAACAAATAAATGCAGAACTAAACAGTTAGTAATCTCTATGTCCTCCCGCTAGACCTTATGTTCATTTTCAAATTATTTAACAAAGCATTTGGTACTCTTGGGAGGGTGGTGGTGGTGTCGGATCTAGAATAAAAAAATAAAGATATCAAAGTCATGTTATAAGGTATATTTTGTGTATGGATCTGTATTATTTTCAGAAAATCCCAAGAAATTGTTTCAGTGTTTGGTGGCATTAATGAACAAAATACATAAATAAATAAAATGGTATTATAATAATAATAATAATAATAATAATAATAATAATAATAATAATAATAATTATTATTATTATTATTATTATTATT
>JAUZST010006616.1:0-40048 GCA_034779995.1 Parotocinclus haroldoi
ATCTCTCTGACCCGCTTTGTATCCGCTCTAAGTGGCGACTTGTGGCTTCTTTTTCTTATTCGCTCTCACCTTCTTTGATCCAAATAAGGGAATAAAATTACACGTAAATAATAGGATTTGTTTCTGTACTTTAGGATTCGGTCCCATTAACCGGTGGTCCAATTACTCGGATTCGGATTAGGACAGGAGTGACTTCCAAACTTATTTTTAGTGCATACTGTCCTTCTGATACTCATCTGAGACAGCACACACGTCTTTATGGTGCCTCACAAAACATGCTCTTTTACCTGCTGCTTATGCTTGTTTACTAGCTGCTTTCTTGTTTCATTTTCATTGCTGGATGACTAAAGGCCTCCTGCTGTTCTAATAAACCTCGAACACTCCAGGCTTTTGAAATATCAAGTTGAGTGACTCTCTGTATTGTATTTGGGGAAGCAAAAATTAGATTTAAATGCTCTTCTTTACCACGGTTTTGAAAAAAAAAACCCCTGCATCAATGGCTGATGTGGGGGGAAAACCCGTTCAGTATATTTTGTCCATTCTTCACTTTACAGGGAACCACACCTCGTGTAAGTGTGCTAGGAATAGAAACCAGCGAACCGTCTAACCTTGCCTAACCATGCTAACCTACATCTCTGTAACGTTCTAATTATGTGTATTGTGCATTAACATAGAAAACTAACAAGTAGACCTGTCACAATCATGCGACTTTAACTTACACTTAGTTTTCAAATAAATAACTGTCATTAACGATTTAATTGTCTGTCCATCAAACACAACTAATGATGTACAGGCCTTCTTGCTTACTAGCCATGTTTGATTAGCTGCTACTGATTACTGTCAAAATAATGCACTTGATATGCATACACCCAAAAACTCACGCCAATGGCTACAAATTTACAAAAATAAAAAAAAAACAAAAAAACAAACGAAAGTAAAATTGCCAGCATCGTTGATTCATTCATTTATTGTCTTATTCGCTTCTTCTGGTCAGGGTCGCAGGAGAGCCTAGCCGGTGGCACAGGGCACAAGGCAGGGGCAACTCTAGACAGGGAAACAATCCGTAGTGCGCATACACTCACACGCTCATACACAATGACACACTACGGAAACAACATATTAACATATCAAGCATGTCTTTGAAAGGTGGGAGGAAAGTAGAGTACCAAGAGTACCAACCCATGCAGACGCAGAGAGGACATGCAAACTGCACACAGGCAGAGCTCAGGGTCAAACTGGGGATCTAGGAGCTGTGAGTCGGCAGTTCTAAGCATTCCACCACCGTGCTGCCCGTTCCGCTAGCATACATACTGAATATCCAAAATGAGCTACACAGCTAACCTAACAATTACACCTACATTACTCCTACAGTGCTGCCCTCAACCTAAAACAACGTCCAACACCACGTTAGAAGTTCATTAGGTCTTCATTAAGCCCAATTATGAACGAACCCATTTACTTTCATTCATTTATTCAAACTGAATTGCCTTAACCCAGCACACCCAATTCACGTTATGCTTGCTGCACAAATCTACTGTGGAAAATGGCTGTAGTCCAACATAATCGGTAAAATCTCAATTAAATGTTTTTAGAATCGCCATAATATGTAATATTTGTGACAACCCTACTAACGAAGATCTCAATCCTCGTTCTAGGCAACTTGTTACATGGCAGAAACGAATCCCTTTTATAAAGCCTCAAACAGGAGAAATACTGATGCATAATAGAAGAGAGGAAACAGAACTTATCGCAAGCTTTTAATGAACATTAGGAATCGTTAAACTAAAGCCTTTTCACGTAATCCAAAGAGACAGAAATGCAAAGTATTCTGTAGAGAGTCTTCCTTCTAACTAAGTGTACTGGAAATGGTGCTTCATAGAATCATTAATCATCCACTGAACCCCCGGCCGTTACTGAAGAACCTTTAAACAGGACGGGCTTATTATGCATGTGATGAACAGCACGCGCTAACGTTGACAGGGCTCATTTGACTTGCATATGGACCAGGGCCGCCACATAAAAGATGCCGCAATGTGCCATTCCTGGCTAAGACTGCCCACTACCATATTATGAAAATGCAGATGGGACAAAGAAGCGAAAAAAAAAAAAAAAAAGGAGCCACTGTCTGCTACCTGATGATCATTAAACATATCTGGCTAAAGAACAAACTGTTCCAACCCCTCCTCCCTTAGTCTGTTTCTCTCTGCAGGCCCCCTCCTGTCTGTCTTTGTATTGTAGCGTGTGTTGTTTATTCGACACATGTACTCGCATTGCCACAGATAGACTCATTTGCGTGTGTGTGTGGTGTTAGAACCATATTTCATTTTTAGTGTCTATGTTCACAACAATGAAGGGACAGTAAAGCACACTGCTGATTTTCTCCATATATAGCTCGGCAAAATAAAGGGCCCAAATAAAGCCTGCACGGAGGAGTGCGAGAGATAAGCGACTGTGTTTATGCTCCTGGGGACTCCAAACATACTTCTACAAAGAGTAAATAAATTTGTGCTGTCATTGTCTTAATTCAGCACTGACCCTCTGAGCCTTACTTCAACTGTGAGTGAACGTAAGTACAGCTTTGCTGGTGATCCGGCTGTTTCGGCTTCAGTAAAACAAAAGTATCAGGCCTGTCATACTATGTGTTAGGTGGCTCAATGGGTAGCACCGCTGCCTCACAGCAAGCAGCTCCCAGGTTCAATCCCAGGGTGTGTGGGGTCTGCATGTCCTGCCTGTGTCTGCGTGGGTTTACTCTGGGTGCTCCGCTTTCCTCCCACAGTGCAAAGACAAGTGTGTTAGATTAATTGTTGCTTCTAAAGTGACCCGTGCGCCCTATGTTGGATTGGGCATTCCTGCCCTTGCGACCAGAGTTGCCGGGTGGGCACCGGCTGACCTGTGACCCCGTATGGATTAAGTGGAAGATAATGGATGGATGTGTTGAGTTGTGCTCATAAGTTTACATACCCTGGCACTTTGTAATTTGGCCATTTTTCAGAGAATATGAATGATGATTCAAAAACTGTTCTGTTATTCATGGTTAGTGGTAGGATGGATCCATTCAGTATTGAACAATTGCGTTTGTCCTTTTGAAATCACCATGACAACAGAAACTACCCAAATCACCCTGATCAAAAGTTTACATACCCTAGTTCGTAATGGCGTGTCTTACCCCCTTTAACATCAATGACTGCTTGAAGTTTTTGTGGTAGTTGTGGACGAGGCCCTTAATTTTCTCACATGGTAAAGCTGCCCATTCTTCTTCCAGTTCCTGTAAATTTTTGGGCCGTCTTGCATGGCCACTCCAGAACCTCCAGTTTTCCTGCTGTAACCAATGACGGGTCGACTTGGCTTTGTATGTTGGATCATTGTCATGTTGGAACATCCAAGTGCGTCCCATACTCAGCTTCCGGGCCGACGAGTGCAAATTTTCCTTCGGTGTTTTCTGATAAAATGCTGCTTCCTGTGCCTCACCGACCCGCCTCTGTGTTTCACAGTAGGGATGGTGTACTTTTCATCATAGGCCTTGTTGACTCCTCTCCAAATGTAGCATTTATGGTTGTGGCCAAAAGGTTCAATTTTGGTCTCATCACTCCAATTAAATTTGTTCAAGAAATGCTGATGTTTGTCCCTGTGCTGTCTGGCATGTTGTTAGCGGGTTGCTTTGTGGCATTGGCGTAGTAATGGCTCTCTGGATTTCGATTTGTATCAATAGTAAGATTCAGGAAATTAAATTATGTAAAAGATTTGAGTCCTCAGCGGGCCGTTATTGGAGGCACATCGTCTCCTGATAACTGAATGATGGAGCTACTGCAGTCTGGTGGGACCCACTGATGCCGATGGAAACCAGTAGGGTGACACTGAGGTGGAGGAACATCTAAGTATGTGTTACTGGAGCTGGTACCGGAACATGAGCTCGGACGTACTGTAAATGTAAAATGCCTATATAGTCAAAATCTTATTTATTTATTTATTTATTTATTTATTTATAGGACTTTTTACGATGGAACATTGTCTCAAAGCAGCTTTACAGTATTAGATTATGTTCTATGGCCAGTCCCAAACTGAGCAAGCCTAGGGTGACGGTGGAAAAGGAAAACTCTCTAAACCTTGTAAGGAAGAAACCTTGGGACTCAAGACTCAAAAAAGGGACCATCCTCCTTGGGCGGGTGTTAATAATTAAGTTTATTGCAGTGAAATTGACAGACAGCACTTACTCATGTGCTCTGAACCTTACATTCTTGTTACATTTCTGTTAGAATTAAGTGAATTACGGCTTAGATTAATTGTGAATTGCAGTGGAAAAGGGCATCTGCTTCAGACTGTAAGTACAAGTGTCCGTAAGGCTGCGTTAAAAGACACGCTTGTCTATATTTGGCATTAGAAATATCATCTCATTAAATCTTGGGCCACAGCTCCTGTGATTTGGAGATAAGCGGCAGCTGCTGGAAACAGCATTTCATGAGGACATGGGTTTAAACAGGGATCACAACCACAAGAAGGTTGGTCAGTGCTGTTACAGAACCTACTGCTGTGCCCATGATTTGCTTGTTTTTGGTTTGTTATAGTGTTTGTCTATGCTGCAAGTAAAAGATTTACCTCAGTCTCACAAGCTAAGTTATTTGTTTAGTTGTCTTCTTTTTTTCAATAATTACCATATAGTCAATCATTCACTCATTTAGCTCCATGTATACAATCCAATTCAGGGACACGGGGCCTAATTCAATATACTCTTTGCTCCTCAAGCCATGGCCTTTTACCAGGTTCCAAAGTGTCGACTCTTGCCAGTGTGTGGCAGGTGTTAATTTAGTGCGATGGCTCCCAAAATCTGAGTACCACTGTGGCTTAGACCCCTCCTGATGATGTTGGTTGATGTGACTATATTCAGCTAAATTGAATAAAAGAATCTTTGAGCTTGGAATATAAAGAAAACATATTATACTTGATACATATTAAATGTATAATTATTATTTTAAGTCTCATATTTGACTAATACGAACTCATTGGTCACTTCATTAGGTGCACCTGTGCAACTGCCACGTACTGCAAAAATCTAATCAGCCAATCACAAGGCAGATACTCTGTCCATTTAGGCATGTAGACATGGTCAAGAAGACCTGCTGAAATTCAAATTAGATGTGAGATTGGGGAATTTAATTGACTTGACATAGTTGTTGGTGTTGGACTGACTGGTTTGAGTATTTCTGGCGGTTATTTGAGTGAAAATGTCCTGTTGATGTCAGAGGAGAATGGCCAGACTGGGTTCTTGAGCATGACAATTATTGGGCCACTGTCTCAACTGCAGCAGCTGCACATCATGGCAATATGGACCCAAATTTCTAAGGAAGGTTTCCAGTGCCTTGAAACTATCTGAAGGCAGTTTAAGGCAAAAAGGGGCCCAACCCTGTACCAGCAAGATGTACCTAATAAAGTAGCCAGTGTGTGTATGTGTGAGAAAGTATCATTTCTGTCATTGTTTGTTTTCTTTGTATTTATGCACTAATTAAAATAAGGGTCTGATTAATTCATCCGGCGAACCATGGAAAGCCAGTGAAGTACCTTGTTTCATCTGGTTTAAATTTTATGTGGAAAGTATATATAAATATGTGGATATTATTGTGCAAGTTTGTCATTTATTCTAACATGATGGCTCATAACCAGTATGTTCATCAATACATTGATTTATTCCGTATGTCTATGACTACCTCACTAAGACATTTCGAGGGCGTTTTATTAAAGCTTTCTGCTATATAAGACTCTGCACTCCAGACTCCAGGTTTGGGAAAAGTCATTTTCTGTGAGATAACCTTCTAAACTATTTTTCATTTATTTATATAGTTGTCAAGCATTGCCCAACACAGTAAGCACTCAGTTTCATATTTGTATTACGATTTAAGTGTTTCCGCGTGTTGCATCATTTAATAATACTTTTGACCTTGTTTTCTAATAGGAACACGATGAGATGTCCGAAAATTAATCTGCATTTAAGTGTTGCCCCACAGATAATCAAGTAATAGCAAGTTTACAAGACTAGTTAGCAATTCAATTCAATTCAATTTTATTTCTATAGCGTTTTTCACAACGTAGCGTCGTCTCAAAGCAGCTTTCCAGTAATACATGATCTTAAAAGGCCAATCCCAAGTTGAGCAAGCCTAAGGCGACAGTGGAAAGGAAAAACTCCCTAAAATGGTAGGAAGAAACCTTGGGAGGAAACAAGACTCAACAGGGGACCCGTCCTCCATGGGCGGCCTAGATGTTAATTAAACAAATACTAAATGTATATTAAATTATAGGAAAATTAGTTTAAAATAAAAAACAAATTATTAATAAAATTTAAATTAGTAGTAGAGACTAGAGACTAGTATTAGACTGAAACTTTTTCTAAAATTATTGAATATAAGAAAAATACGTTTTCAGTATCCAGTCGATGATAGAATGGATATTGTTGTATTCAGTTGATTTTATGTGGGGATTTTATTCTGATTTAAGTTTGAGAGAAGGGAAACCTCATCATCATCATCATCATCTTGCTTCCAAAAGTTACACTGCTTTACTTTGACTAAGGTCTAGAATAGAATAATAATGAATAATGGTTTTAAACAGATTTTATTTTTCAGTGGTCATTTTCTGCCTAATGGGCATTTTTATTCATTCTCGGATTCCTTTTTGAAATATCAGTCAGGTCATCATAAAACGGGAAGTACCTTTATAATAATCACAAATATTTATTATCACAGTGCCAGCTTCATAAACCTCATTGAATCTCAATCCAAAACATGAGTGGCAGTGATGATTGCCGAACGTTAAAATGGTCAGTTATTTTTTTCAGCAGGGACGCACTGGTTTTGACACCTTTTTAAAAAGGTACCTTTATTTTCCAGTGATGAAAATGATACGTCTAGCCTATAAATAAGACCAGCCCAGATATTTCAGTCAAGGTTTTGACCCCATGTGCGTTTCCCCTGAATATGCTTGAATAATTTATTCTTTAACCCTTTTATTTGCTTTGTTTGTCTGTTTGAATGTCAATGCAGTTGCAACAAATTTACGTTCCCCTCTCCCTCCTCTTCTCTTTTATCTCTCTCGCCTTCTTTCTCTCTCTTTTGCTTTCTTTTTCTCTCATTATACTATATTAACTTTTTTATGAGCGTCACTTCATTAGTCTTCCCAAATGCTGTAAGTGTAGCTCTTTCATCTTCATCATCTACAGCTCTTTTTTTCCTCTGTCAGATCTCTCTCTCTCTCTCTCTCTCTCTCTCTCTCTCTCTCTCTCTCTCTCTCTCTCTCTCTCTCTCTCTCTCTCTCTCTTTCTTTCTTTCTTTCTTTCTGGGAGAAAAAGAAATCTACTAATGAAATATTGAAAAATTATGAAAAATTATGAAATAGCTTCATTTCTTACACTTGTGCTTGAAGATTTGTGAACGCTTTAGCAGTTTCTGAATATTCTGCATGAAGATCAACTAAATCATCGCAGATTTTCACAAGTCTTAAATGTAAATGAAATAAAACAAAATGTTATCATAGTTTTATAATAATTCTCAATATCAGAATAGTTTTTATTTAGGAAAATTGTCCAATATATTACATTTCTGTGAGTGGCAAAAATGTGAGTCTCTTGGATTAACAGTTGGTTTGAAGGTAAAATTAGAGTTAGCTAGGAGTGGGAGTAATGCTGAATTTAAACTGGGCTCTTTTGTATCTGGATAAAATTTTAAGCACATGAATTATAAACCCATTTACACTTACTTGTCAAACACATCTCCACTTTACCAGACTGTAAATTAGATCATAACACTTAATGGCTAGGCCAGAACAGCCTACATGGTGGGCAATTTATCAAAACAACCATTGTGTTTTTTCAGTCCAATGCTTTCAAAGTCTGTCAACTGGACCAAATGTCTTTAGTTTCATTGTAGAGAAATATCTAGCAGCCAATGATCTCTTACCAAGAGGTACGTTAACCAAAAGTGTCCTCTTAGAGCCTTTTTATAGGGCAATAGGGGAAGCACTTTTAAACCCTTTTGTATCAAGACCCAGTGTTTATTCATAAATCTGCCTGAGACATAACTGCCTGCATGCTAAGTTTTACTTTCATCAATCTGGTTGTGATTTTTTTTTGTCAGTGAGTATATATCAGGTGTTCACAAACTTTTAAGCACTATATGTCCGTCTACATACAGTATCTTACAAAAGTGAGTACACCCCTCCCAAGGAACTATTTTATTATATGTTTTCATGGGGCCACACTGAAGATCTGACACGTTGACACAATGTAAAGTATTCAGTCTACAGCTTGTATAACTGTAAATTTGCTGACAACAAAATTGACGACACCCCTCAGTGAAACTGGCCTGTGCCAATTAGGCATTTTCCGCCCCTGGTATCACGTGACTCGTTAGAGCTACAAGGTCTCAGGTGTGAATGGGGAGCAGGTGTGTTACGTTTGGTGTTATCACCAGGATCAGAAAAAACAATATTGTTCTTCCACATAAAGATGGCCTAGGTTATAAGAAGATTAACAACACCCTGAAAGTGAGCAGTCATGGAGGAGTCACATAATAAATTGACACTTTGGACACAGTTTGGCCTTTTTCACTTAGAGGTGTAATCACTTTAGCTGCCAGAGGTTTAGATATTAATGGATGTGTGTTAAGTTATTTTAAGGGGAACATACAATTTACACTGTTATGCAAGCTGTAGACTGAATACTTTCCATCATATCAAAGTGTCAGATCCTCATTGTTGTCCCATAAAAAGATAGAATAAAATATTTACCAGTGGAAATACATGTTCTCTTTATTATCACATTATCAGGGTGCTGTGGTTTTGAGTTCCAGGGGCCACAGACACTTGGTAGACTGAGGGTGGGGAGTCTGTGTAGGGGAGCAACCCAAGCTACTGCAACAATGACCAATTACAATCCCTGAGCCAACGATTGATCAGGGTCCAGAGAACACTTTTTTTCTCCTGGATTCTCTAGAAGCCACTCTCATTCATCCTGTGGAATTAATCAGACTCTCTCAGAATCACAGATGTCTTCCTGTGAAGCTAATGCAGTCAGAATAGTCCTTCAGCCTGCAATATATTTACATTTTCTTCTTCCTTTCCCACTCATTGGTTCATTCCACATTGTTCTTTTCAGTCTTGTCTTTCCCTCAGTCCATCACTAAGCATTCACATCTGTGTAAACATCTCATGGCCTTCCAGTCTGGAGTGAACTAACCAACCCTTACACACTCCCTTGCTCCGTCTAACACGCTCACTCTGTAGGGAATGAGACGCCTAACCAACTTTAGACAGAATGCACCTGTCCTGCATCGAGAGATCAGTGAACGTTAAGATAAGAATAACTGAAATAATGAATAACGGAATGAGGTTGAAACAGCAAAGCAAACAGCCACCACATAACGAAAAATTCAATGAACAACAGCAAAGATGAAGTGATAAATGGTCCTCTCTGTGCGTGGCTGCCTGTGCTACTGGGATGTGGGGAGGGATGTGCATGTTGCATGTGCAGGGTCAAGCAGGGCTCACGGTGGTTCATGAGATCGCGGCGGGCTCGCTGCATGAGTTGCATGGCGAGTGTTGGAGCTGCAGCTTGTGCTGGAATGATCATGAGCAATAGAGACTTTGAAAAACACAAACACGCTCATACTCACTAACGCCGTGCCATGCGCTTGTGTGAATTTAACAGCCGATGCCGTGTTCAAAGGCGTATTTGCTTACCGAAAACAGAGGTCTGAAAAACAGCAGCCACCTGGGGCCGTTGTTTTCTGACTCGCTTTCATTTGATTCGTTGAGATGTTTACGATATACTTGACACCTTCTTTAGGTATGGGGAGCTCTAAGTATCAGCAGGAACTAAATTTGATGACCTTATGACAAAAGTTTTATTAGTGTAGCAGAGTTTTTACAAATTATATTATGCTTATTGAATTGGGAAGGTTTCAGAAGTTAAGCCCATAGTCAAAACCCACTGTTGATGGTCCAAAAGTCTATAAACAAAGGGCAGCTCCTCAGTGTCAAAATAGACCTGGCTAGCAAAGGAAATCAAGATACATTTTATTAATATTTATTGAAATAGAAGAAGCTCTTGATAATGACCGGAGACTTTTGGAACAAGCAGTACGCATGTATGAAGCTTACACTCCCAGGCAAAAAAGTAACAAAAACAATGGGCCAAGCCCAAATGGCTTCATAAAACTGAAGGTCAGAAGGTTGTCTCAAGAATGTCATTGCCATTGTTTCCTTAGTAAAGCACCAAAAAAAGCTTTTGGCAGAATGTCAGTGTAGGTTCTCAGTCATCCTGTTAGACTTCAGTGTTTGAGTTTAAGGCAACTGGGCTTCTTCTTGGTTTTTGAAGACGTTTTACCTCTAATTCGAAAGTGATCTTCAGATCTAGAAGCTGGCTGGGAGTCGACGTTATTTTACAGACGACAGGAGGGGGTGTTTATGATTCCGATTTTCAGCTACCTACAAAGAAGTCTTTAAATCACCTTCACCATTCACATCTCAAATCGTAACCCAAATGACTTACATGATGGAAAGGTGGGTCAAGGTTTGTCCCCTGTGATCCTAACTACACAAGTATCGACAGGGTTGGTCAAGAACCTAAGGACCACCTCATATCTGGGATTCCCCCTCAGCTTCTAGAACTGAAGAAGCCTTTCAGACGAGAGATGAAATGTCTGCAAGAAACATAAAAATAAAAAATAAGTCCAGTTTCCTCAAAGACTAAATGTTTTGCAAAATTTAGAAAATGTAATTCAGATTAGAGCTGTGCAGAATTGCTCCAGAAAGATGTCTACAATTATCTGTTGAGAGGAGACCACTGAGCATGGATGAAATGGTCTCGTGGTCTGGGAACCTTTTCAGTTACTTCTACTAGTGATTTGCTTCACCTTGGAAAGTCGGTTGGTGCTTTGAAGTACAGGAGAATATTGCCATTCTCAAAGAGAAAATCTGTACTGTATATAGGAACAACCATACGTACAGTACTCTGCAAAAATCTTGGGCCAACCTTACTTTTTTTTGTTTGTTTTAGCAATGACATAATGACCATGTACAACATATTGTTGATGACCAAAAATGTCAAACTTGAATTTGTTTTCTTGAATTCTTTTATAGGACTTTCCACTGATCTTAATACCAACCGTTGTGGGCTTTTGAAAATCTTAGACTTTTCACCCTGTTTCATTTTCAAAAAAGTGGTTCCTTGGCTGCTACCCTTAAAAAAAACCTTCCTGATTAAGTTTCTTAAAACTGTAAAAGACTCAACTCTGCATCCTGACGAAGTTGCCAGAGGCTGTGTAAGGGCCAGTCGAAGCTGTAACCTATATAAGCAGTTTAGTCTGAGGGCTTTTAATACTATGTACAAATGTCCAGTATTTTCTGGTTGTATTCCCGTAAGGAGAAAGAGAAATAATTCTACACGGTCATTACAACATTGCTAAAACTATTTTATATCAAATCTAATGATGGTCTAAAACTTTTGCGTAGTACTGTAATTTTTCAACCAGACACAACCAGAATGCATGGTCACTTGAGGTCATGTTTTGATCATGATTTAAACCCTCTAAAGGACACTTGGTCTTAAATTAGGCACCAAGTACTGGGAAATGTTTTTTTTAATTGCTCAGCTGATTGAAGCCAACACTGTGTGCCACTATATTGATTTGTCATGCCCTAAAACGCTCCAAAACATAAAGGAATCAAAGAGAAAAGCCACCTAATATGAAACGACTTCCAAATCGTTTACATTAGAGCTGTAAAACCTTCTTGTGTAGACATTTGGGGCATGGCAGACTTTTTTGCCAGGGAGTGAGCTAAAACGGTCATTCAGGCGTTACTGAAAGCTCACTCTTTAATCATGAGAGTTCATGTCTCTGCATGAGCAACGGTAAAGGTACAGAGACAGTTTAAATCTAATGATCCAGTGTGGAGGTTTTGCTCATTCAGTGTATATGAGCTCCCTCTACCTTTTACCTGCAGAAAATAAGGTTATATTGAAGTTTTGAATGCGTTGGTCACATGAGACAAGCCCACACACTGTAAACCTTGATTGGCTCCACAGAGACTGTTACGTATGGATTTGCCCGTTGCCGATGACAACTCGGTCCATTTTAACTCTACCCTGATGGCGTTAATTCGCACTGCACTCGACATCAAGATTGCAAAAGGTACAAACTGTCGTGACTTCGATATTCATATCGATTCAGAGTTACCTATAGGCCTTCATAGGTACGTATGTTTCTGTAGGTGGAGCAGATAAACACCAGATGGATGCGGAGTTGCGCAAAGAGATGATTGCCATTTGGCCCAATCTGTCTCAGAAGCAGCTCGACTTGCTGGTCACACCTCACAAATGTAAGTTCCGCAGCAGGTTTGTGCAAAACTCACCGATCAAATCGCGACTCATCTGTGAGGAGCTTTTCTCTTGCTCAGCACCCTATGATCAGACAAAAATCACTGTCCTTCACACTTTTAAACTGAGCACAGAATATTGGTAAAGTCATGGCAAGTGCAGACGCTCCAGTAAAGGTGCTGAACACTGAACTGGAAAATGAATTTGGAAATGTTATAGAGATCAATTCAGACAGGATATATACTGCTGAGGGAGTTATTTCAAAATGAATGAAGCGATGAAAAAATAAGCATTTGATTTTATGATACTAGATGATCTGAAAAGCGTATGAAAACTCAAAGAAAGTTGTTTGATTACGTAAATGACATGCAAACTCAGTGATTGAGTAGCAAGTGATATGTTCATGGGGGTAGACCGGAGCGCCACATAGATTGTTCAGTAGGGTGTACGGTCACCCAAGAGTGTCAAAACACACTGACAGTGATGGAGCATGTTACAGGATCAGATTATCCATCAGTTAAGGAAAACAGGAAAAGTTCAAATAAATGAAACAACATTTTGCTAGCACTGGCAATACTACTGGTTATGTAATTAACCAATACCGTGGTAACCTAGCGGTGAAGGTGCTGGACTCTAGACCTCATGGTCCAGGGTTCAAATCCCACCTCTGCAAGGCTGCCACAGTTGGGCCCTTAAGCAAGACCCTTAACCCACCATTGCTTGGACTGTATGACTGTACGAGTTGTAAGTCGCTCTGGATAAGGGCGTCTGCTAAATAACGTAAATGTAATTGTGATTTCGTCAGAATTGCACTTGTTTTCTGAGATCAGTCTTTCTTGATTACAGACGAGGGTTATTTCAATGCTGGAGGCAAGACGTTTTGCCAGTTAGCAACTAGCTCTTTAGTTATGTCCACAAAATAATCCACAGAATGGCCACAGCACCTCCCTGGTGCAGCTTTTAAGCTTTTGTCTTCCTCGTAGCTCCATCTTGCAATCTCTTGATTTGTCTGTTATCAAAGGGTGCTACTCTATAGACCAGTTCTCTATAGAAGTCTTTTCACTCCAGTAATATGTAATATTGATATTAATTATACAACTCTGATCTATTGGGTGGTTCTCTAGACCTAATCAGTCACCACAGAGACATGGGTCGACTCCCAGCAATGCCTTCTGGCTGGATCAGGACTTCTTACTGACACATGACTGGATGTGTTTGAGAAAAGAGAAATCAGACTGTTAGATCATTCCCTCCTGTTCTGCAACAGCTACCCCTGCTATTCCCAGATACACCCTAGGCTCCAGAGCCATCCATGACCCTTAACAGGACAAACAGGGATAAAACGTGGGAGGAATTGGCAGAGACTAAAAGCATATGCTGTATAGTTATGTTCAGTACTGTTCAAAAGTCTTAGGGCACGGTTAGAAGTAGATATACCTTTGTTTTTGCAATGCTATGATGACTATATATAATAATTTCTTAGGAACTTTTTGTGCAGTGTTGAAATGGGAAAGCAAAATCAGAAAAACAGCTTCTATGAGCTACAGTAGCAAGTATAGTGTGACCTCACCTTATACTGGGGAGCTTCTTGGATCTGGCTTCATCTACATGATGCCCTTCTAGAGGCAGAATCAGGATTGGTCTTTCTGGAAGGGTAGCAGTCAAGAAACCACTTCTCCGAAAGGGTAACAGGATAAATTGGCTAAGACGTGCTTAAGCTAAAAAAGATTGGAATGACAAATCAAAGTCTGAAGTTTTTTTCTAAACCAACAAATCTAATGAAGGCTTGAGACTTTTGCACAGTACAGCTTAATGTTTTTTACTTTTACTTAAGTTGTTTTATACTTTACTGATTAAATTCTTACCAAAAGAGGATCTGTCTGTGAAAAGACAGTTGGCTATATGTCCATCACGTCTTTCGTGTTCTTGTGTGTCGTCAGTTTGACGTGTGGTGTTTTAGTATTGTGATGTGGAACTGTTTGCGTCTCAGTAGGAAACGTGAAACCTTCAGCGTCTAGTGTTCTTTGTTAAAGTGTGAGATGCCGTGTTTGTTGTTGTTTTTGTGTGTCGTATGTGTTGTGTTTTGTCTCCAAGTCCTATGACACCCCCACCCATGGCTCAGGGTCCATTCCAACCCGCGCTAATTGTGCAGGTAACTTTTGCGTCCCCTCAGCAGCTACAGACCTGACGGTAGGAAAGATCTATGCTGCCATGATGATCATGGAATACTACAGGCAGAGCAAGAACAAGAAACTGCAGGCACTCCAAGAGGAGCAGGTAACATAATCAACATACTCACACTAATGTAGCAAAATGTCAACTATCAGGAGAATCCCAGCGGTAGAAAGTGCAGGCAGCTGCTGTGACTGTTCCCCTGAGAGATGAATGTGGTCAAGACTGTTTTTAAAATGTGTTGTTCTTTCTGACTTCATGGAACAGCGATGATATGGTTGGTCAGGTGGTGTTTCTCTGTACCTCCCTGAATGTGAACCAATCAATCGGCTGATTATTCTTGCTGCTGACGAGTTGGTACTAACGAGTATTGCTGTTACATCGAATAAAAAACACTTCAGTATGTTGTTATCATGACAGTATGCTGTTTAAATTACCTAATTATGCTGGAATTATGAGTATCTTCCACACTATCTATCACATCTTGCACGCAGTCTTTTTTAAGGCTTTCAGAGATTTTCAATGAGCACAATGCCTAGCATCATTCACATACAGGTGTAAAATAGATTCTTCTGACCAGATAACAGCTTTCCAATCATGAACAGTCCAATTGTTGTGTCTATTCGCCCATCAGGCTGCTTTGTGAGCAGAGGTGAGCAAAGGCCTCTTGTGTGCCACTCTGCTCCATATGTTAATAGTATGCAGTTCCCTGAGGAGCCTTCTTTCAGACAGAACCTGTGTTGACTTGCCTGAAAACAACTCAAAATGACTGAGAAATGCCGTGTTTGCAAAGTTTGGTCTATCGCCCATAGTTCTGACAAAAATTTTCCAGTTGACTGGGATTTTTGCCAACGCTGGTAGGCCTGTATTACCATTCACCTGCAAAGTCATCTACTTTCCTCACACAATGGCCTTCGGCCTGCCTAAATGGAATTACTTCTTTTTGTCTTTTATTAACATTTGCTTTATGACCCAGTTTCCACACAGGTTTACTGCACTGTACCACCTCTTCTCAATCTATAATTCCTGTCGCACAATCTTGCAACATGAATACCTCCGTGGGAATCTTCTCATAATTACGACATAATTATGCCACTTCAGTAACATACTTTTGTCATTATAACACGTTACTTACAAGATGCATTACCATTGCAACCCAGTTTGTATTTTTACTACATACTTTCTAGCAATAATGACATACCGAGTAGTTAAGGCTCCTAAAGGCTTAAAAATAAAGGGGCTGTAAGATACACTGGGGGAACCCAAACTATCGGTGTGATCCTCCTGCTGACCAGCTATTGTGCTTAACATCACCTTGTATGTTTCCTGTATCCCTAAGTCCCATCAACAATCGTGTGACCACTGTTCCCGGACCATGTTTTATGCCACACAGAACCGAACGCCATTAATGTTTCAGCGAATGGAGCCAAATCTGGACAAGGACACAAGTCATGAAGTCAATGAGACCAGTGAGGTCAAGGAAGGTCATTCAGTTAAGGATGTCCAGAATGGGCCTCAAGGAAACAATGACAGTCTGTGAGTTAAAAACCCGTGTGTCTCCCAGTCCTAGTGTAGTATGCTAACAACAGAATGTGACGGAAATCTTCCCTTTTAGTCCTGCTGAATCTTGGGTGACACCTCGCTCACAGATATTGCAGACATCTGTTGATGAGAACTGGACCTCAGACTCGCCCTACCATCAACAGGATGATCAACACAACCCACAGGTACCTCCAACATTTTTCTTTGTCATTTTGGCCCCTGCTTTTTCAGTACAGCTGTGTTGTACACCAGTTTGGAGCACTCTGCTCTTCTTTTGAGAGTCTCTGGATGTCTGTTTTGGGCAGCCATTTGTGTGCTACTAGTCACAGTGAGACCATGCTGGTGTCTCACTTGCAGCTGTTATTTCCAGCTCCTGCTCGATCCCTTCTCCTCACATGCTATGACTCATCTATCTAGCTATCTGTCTGTCTGTCTATCTATATAGCTGTCTATCTGTCTGTCTATCTATATAACTGTCTGTCTGTCTGTCTGTTTATCTATCTGTCTGTCTATCTACCTATACAACTGTCTGTCTGTCTGTCTGTCTGTCTCGCTGTCTATATCTGTCTGTCTGTCTGTCTGTCTGACTATATAACTGTCTCTCTGTCTGTCTGTTTATCTATCTGTCTGTCTATCTACCTATATAACTGTCTGTCTGTCTGTCTATCTATATAGCTGTCTATCTGTCTGTCTATCTATATAACTGTCTGTCTGTCTGTCTGTCAAACTGTCTGTCTGTCTCTCTATCTATATAACTCTCTGTCTGTTTGTCAAACTGTCTGTCTGTCTGTCTATCTATATAACTGTCTGTCTGTCTGTCAAACTGTCTGTCTGTCTCTCTATCTATATAACTCTCTCTCTGTCTGTCTATCTATATAACTGTCTGTCTGTTTGTCAAACTGTCTGTCTGTCTCTCTATCTATATAACTCTCTCTTTGTCTGTCTATCTATATAACTGTCTGTCTGTCTGTCAAACTGTCTGTCTGTCTATCTATCTATATAACTCTCTCTCTGTCTGTCTGTCTGTCTGTCTATCTATATAACTGTCTATCTGTCTATCTATCTATCTATCTGTCTGTCTGTCTGTCTGTCTGACTGACTATATAATTGTCTCTCAGTCTGTCCATATAACTGTCTCTCTGTCTGTCTGTTTATCTATCTGTCTGTCTATCTACCTATACAACTGTCTGTCTGTCTGTCTGTCTATATCTGTCTGTCTGTCTGTCTGACTATATAACTGTCTCTCTGTCTGTCTGTTTATCTATCTGTCTGACTATATAACTGTCTCTCGGACTGTCCATATAACTGTCTCTCTGTCTGTCTATCTACCTATATAACTGTCTGTCTGTCTGTCTATATAACTGTCTTATCTATCTGTCTTTCTGTCTGTCTCTGTATCTATCTAACTGTCTGTCTGTCTGCCAGTCTATCTATCTGTAGGTATGTGCCATTCAACAACCACATTGCATGCTGTGAAACAGGTTGTTGACTGAAATGTACCGTAGTCACATAGTCTTTTTACGCTGTTCTAATGTATGTATAAAGGGTATTTTAACAAGAAAACTGCATGCAGACATTATGTAAATGTATCAGAGATACGGTTGAAAACACAAGTAGAACGCCACCATCTACACAGTATCCAAAACCTCAACATATCACTTCCTCCAGGAAAAAGACACAACACTGTGGTTCAGTTACTAAACCATTTTTCATTTGACCTGCTGTTTATGGCTGTTTATCTTCTTTTCCTATAAAAATTTGTTGTAATTGTTAAAACGTTGTATGTTGATTGGATGGTCGTTAAACGGCACTTGCATGCATATATACACAATCACTTCATTAGGTGCACATCTGTGTCCATTTTATCAGTTCCACTTAAATCTGTGTTCCGAATCAGTCTGACAAGTCCTACTGGTCACTCCACCCTCCTGCTGATGGTTAATGGTTCTCTCGTCCCAGTTTGTTGTCCCTGTGCCCACCTTCCCACACCCCTTTTTAGTCATGCTGTTGTAGTGTACCATTGCACTGCTTACACACATCTGCGCTGCCTTTTACGCACTCTATTTAAATGTTTAGTGTTCTAATCCTTAGTCGGATTGACTGCATGGCTCATAGCTGTAGGCTCCTTTAGTCAAAAACGCAGAACTTCAGAATACAATTGGAGCGTATACGAGTGTGTCCCACACTCTGCCCTTGTGTTTTCCAGACAGTAGAAATGAAAGCAATGTCTTTGCACTCCGACACTGACACTTCACACCCAATGGAAGGGAGGACCATCTCTATGCCTCGCCTCCCAGTACACCATCACCAAGTGAGCATCATTCCATCCTTCATCATTCCTCATTCCTCAGTTTCTCATCCCAACAGTAACTTGATGCAAGCTTCATTCTACTACCAGATTTCTAGGTGTTTGGTTGGGTATGCTAATATGCTAACATGTCACTTTCAGTGTTACCTGGTTAATTGAGGTAGATAGTCAAATGTGTATGGTGGGGGTGTGTGGGAGTCCGCTCCGTTTCATTCCATCCTGTTATTTCACACTGAGGAGAATGTCATGGGGTTGATACACCTGGACTACTTATGCGACCACAGATCCAACCCCCTAGACCTGAGGATTCAGAAGGTCACGGCCTCTGGCTAGGTGGAGCACAGGCATGGACAGGACAGTACCAGAAATCAACCCTACACCTGTTAGCAACTGTACACAGATGGAATTAAATCTTCATGTTCCATCATCAGGTTCAGCCCTTGCACTGTTACTCAGATCACATCAGAAAGCAGTAATCCATTCTCCAGTTGTAGAAACATGCCATGGCATCAAACTTCCAGCTGAGACACAAGATCCTACTGTAACTTTGTGTACTGGACATAATAATGCCCATAATGCCGATATTTTTACGTTATTTTACTGTTTAATTCATTTATTTAATGTAGCAGACTACGTACATTTTAATACATTATATTTTATTTTAATTACTACGTTCTTTAAATATGTTATTTCTGCTGTTTATTTTAAGTATTGCTATAAACATATCAATAAGATATCTTTAATTCTTTAATAAAGCGGCCCCAAGAGGGTGGGTTCCTTTCTGAATCTTGGTTTTCCCAAGGTTGCTTTCTTATACTGTTTAGACTTCGATTTCCACTTTCACCTTGGGCTTGCTCAATTTGGGCTCAGGCGTGGATAATAGAAGATAATAGTAAATTGTGAAGCTGCTTCGAGACAATGTGGCATTGTAAAAAGCACTATCGAATATATCCTAATCTAGAGACTGAACTCCCGTTCAATGGAACAGGACAGCCTTGCTCATAAAGGAATCCCTTGCACCCTGCGACACACAATCTTACTAACAAAGCTCTGTTTGCCAATGCAGGATATAAACCACAGTAGGAGAGCACACGATCCAAATACTGCAGAAATGCTGAGGAAATGCTTCCTAGTTCATATACCACTTCTGGCATGGTGAAGTTTGTCATCAAATTCTGTGACAGTTCCACAGGGTGCATTCATGGCCCTCTCAATTCAACCAGGCAGGAATCCCCAGTTTATGTCTGTGCTTAGGTTATTGACTATGTGTTGGAAAAGTCTTGGTCTAGGCTTGAGCTCTGGTTCTGATTGAGTTTGATTACCAATTCCAATTCGGCATGGTCCTGGCCTAGGTTTGAGTTCTGTTAAAGTATGCCTCATCTACACCTGTGTCTGTGTTTAACCTCTCCAGGGATATCTGCCTTCTAAATTCCACTGACCTAAGAGGCTGGGTCTGTGGTTTAAGCATGCACCTTATTGACACTGACAGTTTATTTTGCTTTACACTGATCTACAGTAGTGTGCAAAAGCATTAGGCTTTATTGTACAAGAAATGCTAGATAATCTGATCCTGTACATGCTCCATCACTGTCAGTGTTTTGGCATTCTTGGGTGACCATACACCCTACTGAACAGTCAATGTGACTGATGATCTTGTTTAATGAAATTAATTCAAATGCTTTTTTTTTGTAATCGCTTCATATTCATTCTAAAATATCTCCTAGTTTTTGTGAACAGTACATATGCCCCACTAACAAACTCACACCATTAACATTCTAACACATTCTAACATTTAATAAAATGTTAAATGACTTGCATTAAGATAGTAACACAACCATATGCAACAACACGTTTCAGGTAAAAACAAGCACAATAAATTAAGGTTACGTTAATTACTTTCACCTGTTAAGTTGAGCTGACTGGACACGTGTATGGGAAATTACTCTGCTGAGTGTGTATCTATGTATGGACTGGATCTGTGCATCCTTTAGTTGGAAGCCCCAGTACTATACTTCCTACACCTTGTAGCAATATGCAGCATTGCGTACAGTATGTATGTGATGTTGTATGTATATGAATTATCCTTAAGTATTTTACAACTGAATATCTAGCAGGTAACTCAGTGCCTTGTGGGATTAGTGGTTGATTTGATTAAACTGTGAACAGTTACTGTTGCTTCTTCACCATGGTTTCCTTCTTTTGATTTTTGTGAATGAAAAGACGTTGCATTTTGGGACGCAGTATGCCAGCTACCCTGGCAGCATACTGCAAGCGTCAACTTGAGCAATACCGCACAAGGAATAGTATGCATAGTATCAGATTTTATGTCAGCCAGCATCTCTCTTTCCTTTCCTTTTCCTGCTGTACTTTTTTCCTTCCCCTATAGGTTCTGTTCATTTTCTCAAATGAACCTTTTGTCATCCCTGATTTTCTCTCTCTCTCTCTCTCTCTCTCTCTTTCTCTCTCTTTCTCTCTCGCTCTTTGTTGTGTTTGCTCTCTTTTATTTGTGTGCTTGTTCTCCTCTTTATGTTCTACAGCGACGGAGAAGCAGACCTCGAGGAAATAATATGAGTGTATGTACCTGTCTCTCTCTATCTCTGTTACTGACTATCTGTCTCTCTCTCTTTACCTGCCTACCTGTCTCTCAGTCTGATTGTCTGTCTGTCTGTCTGTCTGTCCATTGGCCTGTCGCAGCATGCTGTTATTCTGCATGCGTTCAAGCAGCTGCATTTTTGTGAATGGGATTACTATAAAGTCCTCTAATCATAAATGATTTTGATCCATACACACTACCCTGTGGTCTCTGACTTTGTGGTTAAAGCACTGGACCACTGAGCCACTGTTGATTTGTAGTGCTAGGACGCTGCATGTACTCCGTCCACATGGCCAATAGTCCCAAAAAATCTTCCCAGTTTCCATGATGCAGTGAATACTGCAAATCTGAAGATGTGTTTTTTGGAAGGTGACTAACATAATAAAGTCAGCTCGTACCTCATTGCAACATCATTTTCAAATATGGTTTAGACAATACCTGTTGCACACCCCTACACACACCTCATCCTTGTTTCCTAACTTTAACGTTTATACTTTTACAGACCAAGCCATATGAGCTGTAATTGATCTGTGTATTGAAGAGAGGCTGTATCGTTACACTGAGGGTAGTGTGTAGTCGAGTGTTCAGTGCTCTGGTGGAGGTGAAGAGGCTTATCTGTCTACAAGATCTTTAAAATATGCATGTTAGACATCAAGGCACGCAGGGCATGCTTTTATCTCGCTACACTGGATGCAGACGTATGTGGGTAACTGGGTGAAAAACGGCTAGGCATGTGTATAACATCCACAAGCTGCTCTGTCATGCCGACGCAGAATACATTTTCCCTCCCTGTTGTCCGTCTGTAATACTTTGTGCCACCGTCTTTCTTTCTATAGTCCATCTCTGATGCAAATCCACTGCGTCGTTCTTCTTCCTCACTGGTACATGGGCGTTCCTGTCGAGGCTTGCGTTTGGACGATTACTCCCTTGAGCGAGTACAGTCTGAGGATGGGCCGAGACATGGGAGAAGAAGGAGAGACAAAGACAGAGAAAGGGAACGAAACCACCGTACCTCTGAAAGATCGCTGACTCGCTTCACAGATGCAGATACAGGTCATGTATATGGGCATACACACCTTCGGTTTTTTTTTTTGGTTTTTTTTTGGTAGATGGCGTTTAGCATCATAACAGGTGTGCAGTAGTAACAGGTACTCAAATGGTATAGAACTTTAAAAGTACATGCTACTAAATGTACATAAAATACAAAAAATCGTTCTTAACAAAGCTTTTCTATCTCAACTTTTGATATGAGATGTGAGAGAATTGATAATGGTTTGTACAATTTACATTTATGTTATTTAAAATCCATATCCTTATCCAGAGTGACTTACAATGAATACAATCCACAATACAGTCTTGCTCAGGGACCCAACAGAGGCGGGATTTGAACCCTGGACCTTCTGGTCCCTAGTCCAGTACCTTAATCATTAGGCCGCCACAGTCCCAGCTATATGGAATACAAAAAACAGAATAAAAACAATTCCCAGACATGAGGAAGCAAAATATACAAAATACTTTTGATTTTCTGAATGTTAGAAATGCAGCTATAGCACTCATAACTAGACATGACAACATTCAGCAATGCAGTAGATCATGGTATTTAACCCAAATACGACACTCTGAATCACTGTCACTGCACTTTAAAAAAAACAGCTGCTAAAATGGTGAAGCTGTGGTGTGTTTGAATAAAGTACAATACTTAAGTTTCTATATTAAACACAGTAGTTTTATTCATTACAGAAATATCATTTCTGTGAGAAAGCCTCTAGTATTGATTAAGTGTAAGTATACACAGTTTTTTTGAGGGGAGTAAAATGCATTATACTGAACATTAAAAACTGTTGGAAAGATTTGATCAGTTTTAAATTATACTTTTATACTTTAAGTATAGCCAATATTTCGAAAAGAACTGTTGGCCATTGTTGACGCTTCCGTCGTTGTGCGTTTTTCAGAAATTGTATCTCTAGGATATCTTAGATGGTCCATATAAAGTCTTGCCAGTTGAAATGCGTCATGTTTGAACCTAGGATTCCAACTGATGCTTCATTAGGTGCTTGATTAGAAATGCTAGAAAAGGAAATGTACAGATCAAATAGACAAATCAATAGATTAATAAAAGCCTGTTTTGAAAATGTAGTGAATAAGAAGTATTAAGTTAGAGAAATAACCAAGTAAAGGATATACACCTAAAAAAACTTACCTCCAGTTTTAAGAAAGTACTTGTACTTCACTTTCCATCTCTGTGGATTGTACTGTAAATCTTTTTATCAATACAAGACCAGTAAGCACAGTTATTCTTTCATTTACAATAAATGTAGATTTTAATTTCATGTTTACTGTCTCCCTCTTGGCTTGGTAGGTCTGGGCACAGATCTGAGCACCACTACACAGTCAGGTGAGCTTCCTCCTAAAGAAAGAGAGCGAGAGAGGGGTAGAGCCAAAGACCGTCGACATCACCATCACCAACACCATCATCACCACCACAGCTCTGTGGATAAGGACCGGTATGAGAGAGAGCGAGAATACCATCATCATCCTCACAACAGACACGACACACACTGGTCACGCTCTCCAAGTGAGGGCAGGGATGGCAGAGGACGCAGACAGGTTTGGCTCACACTAAACAATACAATACAATACACAGCCACTCCCAAAATTAACGATGAGTATAAGTGCGGCAAACCATCGGAAATTGAATTTAGCGTTAATGGAGAGAGTTAATACATACTCCATATATCGTAGCAAAGCCTTTCTTAAACACATTTAAAACAAGACCATGACTACAGCTTTTCCTCACTACATTTCCCAGCATACATCACTTCCACCATGTGACTCCTTGCGCCACACATTGCCAAGAACTGAGGTATGGAAGTGCACAGTATACCTTAATCATCTACTCACTCTTAAGCAGGCCGAAGAAGCCTGATTAGGAATGATAGTTTTGTTTCAGCTAAGAAGCCACTTTTTTTGAAAGGGGAACAGGGTGAAAATATATCCTTAGATATGCTAAAGCTCCAAAATATTGGAATGACGATTATGGAGTATGGAGTGATGAATCGAAGTGAAAATTTTGGCTCCAGTCATCAAGAATATGTTATATATGATCAATATACTACTGCTAAAACAACACAGTGCTGTACATTTACACGAACTATACTATATGTACAACATGTGTAATATACGCAATATTTTACATACAATTATGAATGTGTTTTTATTTGTGATTTGGTTGTTTGTTTCATTTCAGGGAAGTAGCTCAGTGAGCGTTAGTCCAGTGCCGTCAACATCAGGCACCAGTACACCACGCCGTACCCGACGTCAGCTCCCCCCTACCCCACCCACACCCCGTCCGCACCTCACGTACTCGCCTGCCCCAAGAAAACCACTCCCACCTGCAGCTCCTCGTCGTGAGGCACCACCCACTGGTCCGCCTTCTTCGCGGCGGCCCTCTCCAAGACGCGCTCCGTACTACGAGCGTCATTTGGAATATGAGCCTCCGAACTATGAGCAGAGTATGGCTCAAGGACACGCCCATCACTCACGCCATTGCCCCAGCCACCGTAGTCCCTCCCAACGTAGCCCTGCCTCTCAACATCGCCGCATGCCTAACGGCTATCGCTCTTCCTCCTCTCCATCTCCGCACCGCAGAGGCCCCAGCCATCATGGCATGCCCCGTTCCTCACAGCCCCATATGCCTCGGAAGAGTCTCCACGAACAGTACAGCGAGACGGACGAGGACGACTGGTGCTAATGTCCTCCCAAGCCGAAAATAGAAAAGCATAACAAAAACAAACATGAGAGAAAGAAGTAGTCCTCTGTATGTGAGCGAAAAACTCTTAGAAACGAGCAGAACTCACACGGTGAAGAAAAGACGCCTTGCTACCTCTTGTAGCTCATGAGTGAGAGAGGGAAGGACTGGGGACGTGGCTCGGGGTGCGTACAGGCTTGGTCCCTAGTTTGTCTCCTCTCTCAAGATAATGAGGCTTAAACATAGAGCAGGTTTTATGAATGCATACCACTGCACCTCCTGAAAAGACCAAAAACAACAAAAAAAGAAATGAAATTATATATTAAAAAAAAAAGACAGCTCAAGCGCTCTTGCAAGCAAGAGCGCCGCCTACTGCAAAACTAGCCAATGGTGTCGCAGCCTGCTACTGATGAGTTTTATCATCTTTGTTTACTCTACATGCTGAGTGACCTCATCGTCCGGGGCCAGGTTAATAGGAAAGGGACTGGGCAAAAGTAATAACAGAAGGATTATGTGGTGAGCAAAACTTAGGGGGCTACACAGAGCCGCTCCTTCATTACAGTCTTTCCAAGTGAGATGGAGATCAGAGGCTAGCAATGCAGGAGAGACTTAATCACCTTCAGTCTTCAATTGATCGATTCATTCATTATTACTTCTACTTGCGAGTTTGGAACTTGCGGTATTCTGTTGCTCTGTTTTCTTTACCCTTTCTGGACTTAAACGTACCTGAAGGAAACATGCATGATTGATTAAACAAATGATGAACTGTATAAGGGATTGACAGAGGGGCAATCGATATAATTTGAGGCTTTTTAGTTTAAAGAAATCCTCTCTAATTGCTGGTCGACAAAAATCAGGGACATTGGGCTTTTGCACAGATATACGATGATGTGAGGACATCAGATCGGGGTTAGTTGTGTTTTCTTTCCACCTGATCTGTGCTGCACTGTTAATTTCCACCATTGCACTAAAGCAGTACAGATAAAATAAGTGGAGATTGATTTCCCCCAGAGACACAGCAGGAGAGTATTTCTCTTTTTTCACACAGAAATCCCTGTCATTGATTATTATTCATAATAATAATAATAATAATAATAATAATGTTTAATCTAAATTATGAGGGTGAAATTGTGGTTATGTAACTTTTTCCTTTTTTGGTGTCATCTTGTTTCTCCCTTTTGGTTGTTCCTTGTTTGTGCAGCCCAGCTGATGGATCTGAAAGAGGACTTGGCTTTTCACGCATTATTAAGTGCACTTCAGGACTGTACTGACTTGGTGCGCTCAGATCTTTTCTATCATTAGTTTTACTGTTTCTGAAGTTCAGGGTTTATGCGTGCGTGCGTGTGTGTGTGCGTGTGTGTGTGCGTGCACGCGCGCCCGTGCGCCCATGTGTGTGTGTGTGTGTGTGTGTGTGTGTGTGTGTGTGTGTGTGTGTGTGTGTGCAGTCCCTGAGGGGTAACAGTGTGAAATGAATTTGCGAAATTTTATAAAAGTCCTTTGTCATTTTTTGACTCTATGTTTGACAAAACGTCAATGCAGGTTTTACATTCCAGAACACACCCTGCTCAGGAAACACACACACACACACACACACACACAGTCTGACCCTGCTTCATCATGCCCTGCCAGCACTCCTAGCCCTGAACCCATTTGACACATACAAACCTGCTTAGTAACAGAGCAGAGAAAAGTCACTGGCACTTCATATCACACACCCCATATCAGTTCTGTACTGGATTCAGTAGGTAGCGCGTTTTAATGTTGCATGCACAGCACTGTTTCACTATACTGTGAGTGTGTAACTATGCAGATTTCTCCATACGAGATATGTGAACATGGTGTGTGTGTGTGTGTGTGTGTGTGTCATCTCATTGCATCTTGATTTGGTCCAGTTCTCTCCCTCACCTCTCAGTTTGTTGTTGCCATTACTAATAAGATCATTTTAAGGGAACACAGAGCATAAGCTTGAGGCTCCAGTCCTTCGCAGGCCTGGAGAGGACCTTGTTGCTTCTGGGATGCTCTTCCAGCTGACCGCCCCATTATTAGGTGTGGCCAATCATATTTTGAAATCCACTTCCAGTACTGGTGGGCTCCAGAATTACAGCTGCACCACCAGAACTCCTCATTTATAAGTTACCGAGTGTTCATTTCCACTTTGATGACAAAGCTGAAAGTGTACCTGCAGCCTCAGTGCCTTCCGGATCACATGCTACTATTTGTAGTTCTTACTTCCAGGAAAAGATGTTACATTGTTTACAGAGGTCACACGATTGAAAACGTAATTTAACACAGCAATGCGTTGTGAAAATATTTAACGATCTGGAGCAGGATTTGCACTAACATGTATAGCTAGAATACTATAACCAGACTCGTATCATTTCGGCTCATTCTGTTGGCATTGTGTTTTTTACCGTTTAAAATGAACACTGATTGGTAGCAATGTCTTGACCAGTATTGCGAGGGCATCCAGAGCCTCTCCTGGTGCTCACTGGATACAGGCAGAAGAACGTCCTGGATGGCATGTCAGTCCAATGCAGAGCAAGATATGAGTCTGACCTTGTCTCCTTCAGACATGTCCAGTGGTGTATGTACGACTCCCAGACACTCCCAGCGGTCGGGATGATCCACTGTGGTGGGCCAGCGAATTGCCGTTACCCCAGCCGAGCACTCATTGACCCACGTTTGTTGTTTTAAAATACAACACTTAGAAATTGGATTGCTAGCTACCAATCTGCTTAATTGTAAACACTATATAATCACTTTAATATCAAATTTGTCTTTCTCCGTATGAAAGGACAGAATTCCTTAAATGGCAGCTAGTGCTAATATAGTACACACCTAGAGTAGAAATCAATGTATATCAAAATACTTGAATGAAGTAATTAAGAGCATTGAGACTCTTGAGATAAAACTATTCAAATACCCGTCGAATTTCGAATCTCTGCAGTGCGTGACATAAGGAGTCAGGTGCAGGCAGTGATTAGCGCTGGGAAATGAGCTGGTCGACACATTATTATAAACTAGTCTTTGTGTTAATAGTCTGGTCCAACTGTAGGTTAATGTAAGTGTTTTAAGAATGTATAAGCTGCACTACACTAATATAGGTTCAGTATATATTGAACTTCTTGGTTTATGATACATTTATGATGGATTTGTCAGAACGTATCCCCATCGTAAATCGGGGACTATCTGTACAGCACTGTGCAGAAGTCGTAAGATTCTTTAAATCGATACTATATGTACAAAATATGTGTCAATCTTTAGATTTGTTGTTTTAGCAATGCTATAATAAGCATATGTAATCATTTCTCAGCTTCTTTATTAAGATGCAGTCGTACCTCGGCACTCGGCCACTTTGTAACTCGTGTCATTTGGATTTTAACGCATAAAACAAGAAGTATTGGCAATCAAAGTTTGTTTGGCACTCCTTAGAACTAGTACAAATGGAGACACGTGACCGGTATGACTTTTCCACATGAAGCATTGAAGCATATGTCAGTTTAAAATAGCTCTTACAGAAAGTCAGCTTGAAACTTTGTGTTCTTAGTTCTTTGTGCAAATAAGTAACCATGGGACCTAAGAAGATTAGTGATTAGTTTGGATTAGATTAGTGTGACCTTTCCCAAAAAAAGGTATTTTGGTTTTGTGGTTGCTACCCTTCCAAAAAGACCATTTCAGATCAAACCTCTTTGGAGTGTAAAAGCGTCAATTTCTGGGTTTTTTCTCTCTTCATAATGCAGACCACTTTCTGCCTGTATTTTCTGGATGTTTTCTAATAAAGAGACTGAGAAAGAATTATATCTGGTCATTATACCATTGCTGAAACAGCAAATCTAAGGGTGGCCTAAGACTTTTGCACAGTACTGTGTAACTATAGAAATATTCTTTTAATATGGACCCCTTTTAGGTTATACTTAATTAGTCTGTGGGGGTACATCAAATTCTATATTTAAGTCAGTACTAAATCGAGTTTTATCTGTTTTTTTCTGTTTTTGTTGCTCATATACAAAAAGTCCATTACTGCCAGGAAAGGTGTTTGTCAGTTTACAAAACCTGATTTCATTATCCAAAGCTGCTCTGATCATCGTGCCCTTTTGACCTCAGGTGTCGTCGTCTCAGGCGTGTGTGTGAAGGTTACTCAGGGTTGAGAATGTCACTTTCCCTGTTCTCTTGCCGACCATGAATATAGGGTGTGAAAATGTCACTTTGGATGTGAACACACTAAACTGGCGTAGATTTCTGAATATTATCTAACACATTTACATGGGACGTACCGCTTTGGAAGGGGCAAAACCCTTCCTACTCCAGGTTTGAGACTCTGTTGTGAAGGTGTGTTTATGTGTGGTTCAGTGAATAGATCCACACTGTGTGATTAAGTGTGTGTGTTTGTGTGTGTGTGTTGTATTGAGTGTTTATTTGTTCTGTTTCGAAAGGGCTCAAAAAGGGCTCTCTGACTGCGCTGCCAAACCAATCACATTTATTTGTGTTTGGGTCAAAATAATGAGTCATACATTAAATATGCCAAATAATAACAGTAACACACTTATACACACCCCCACAGTAATCTTAATTGCCACAGTCTTAATCATGACATGGTCTGAAGGGCGTCTAGATGACACTTATATCAGTGTTATATACATCTATTTGTGTGTGTGTGTGTGTGTTTGTGTGATTTCACACAGCTGAGCTGTTGTTCTGTTACAATTATGCCCAAAGCCCCTCCTACAGTTGTTCCTATTGGACAGTTGTATCACGAGCCCTCTGTCAATCATAGATCATAAACCAGAACTGTAACAGGCCTGATCGCCATGGCAATGAGGTGTGTAATGCCCTGCATGTGCGATGTGCATGCAACTTCAGGATTAAACATTAAACCCAATAAAGAGTGGACATGTGGTCACACCCACACACAGCCCCCTGTCTCTCTCATACCTGCTTCTTCCTCTGTGTGTGCATGCTGCGTGTGTGTGGGTCTGGGTTGCATAACTAGTAATTATTTTTAACTACTCGACTAGTTATTTAAAAAAAAAAGATGTCGACTAGTGATAATTGCCACAGATAATTTTTTAAAACTTTAGGGTTTCTATTAGTGCAGTTAAATCGATGCGTAAAATCATATTTCAAATAACAGACAAACAAGGCTTTGAAACTGTATTTGTAATGAGTGGGACACTACAACCTTTCATCTCTGTAGAAATGTTTGCGTTTAGAGCATTGTATTCCAAAGGCTATTGAATGGGATTGCGTAGCTTGGCTCAAAACCGTGAATAATGTCTCTGATCCCCTCACCTTAAACAGCAGACAATGGTCAAATAACGATAACAATAAACCAGAGCAGCAAATTCAATATTTGTCATTTTGTTTTGATCATGAAGAGACATTTTGAAGACTCTGTGATGCTAATGTGTCCAGTTTGATATATTAAAGTAACTGCAGCAAATGAGAAATTTTCTCAAAGCACTCTTTAAGAAAAAAAAACAGACACACAAAGCACAGAGTTTACTACTAGCCTTGATAAGGGCTATGTACCAGTCATTGCTTAGACACAGGTACCGAAGCACTGCCAAACCATCTCAAAACACAGATGTAAACACACCTACATGGTAACCAATAGATGCACGGTAAACATGCCAGTCACTACATACAGTATCTCAAATGTGAGTAAAGCTCTCACATTTTTCTAACTATTTATTATGTCTTTTCATGGGACAACACTCACATGGGACAACACTCAAGATCTGGCACGTTGATACAATGTAAAGTATTCAGTCTACAGCTTGTATAACAGTGTAAACTCGCTGTGCCTTCAAAATAATAACAACACATTAATATCTAAACCACTGGCAACTAAAGTGATTACACCCCTAAGTGAAAATGGACATATTGTGCCCAATTAGGCATTTTCCATCCCTGGTATAATGATACTCGTTAGTATTACAAGGTCTCTGAATGGGGAGCAGGTATGTTAAATTTGGTGTTATTGCACACACTCTCATACAGGTCACTGGAAGTAACTTGACTAAGAACTCTCGGAGGATCTGAAAAGAAGAATTGTTGCTATACATAAAGATGGCTTAGGCTATAAGAAGATTAACAACACGGTAGCCAAGATCGTACAGTGGTTTAACAGGACAGGTTCCACTCAGACCTCACCATGGTCCACCAAAGAAGATGGGTGAACATGCTCAGTGTCCTATCCAGAGGTTGTCTTTTGACAGTAGATGTAAGAGAGCTGCCAGCATTGCTGCAGAGGTTAAAGGGGGGATGATGGGGGTCATACACCGTACACTGTACCAAACTGGTCTGCGTGGATGTCATCCCAGAAGGAAGCCTCTTCTAAAGATGATGCACAAGAAAATTTGGAAACAGTTTACTGAAGACGAGCAGTCTGAGGACATGGATTACTAGAACTATAACCTGAGAAAGATACACTTCTTTGGTTCACATGGTGTCAAGCCTGTGTGGCAACCAGATGAGGAGTTGTGACACAAATGTGTCTTGCCTGCAGTTAAGCGTGGTGGGGAGAATGTCATGGTTTTGAGGCTGCCTGAGTGCTGCTGTGGGGAGCTACAGTTCATTGAAGGAACTGTGAATGCCAACAGTTACTGTGACTTCCTGAAACAGAGCATGATCCCCTCCCTTCAGAAATGGGGCCATAGCATATTCCAACATGATAACGACCACAAACATACCTCCAAGATGCTCACTGCCTTGCTAAAGAAACTGAGGTCACTTAACTTAACACATAAAATAATAAATAAACCTTTTAAAGGCAAGGCCAATGAACCACCAAACCTTTTGACGGAAGTATTTCCAGACTATTGAAGCTTAAATTAAATTTGAACAGTTATTAGAGTATTTTACCATTTAACGAATTATTTTAAATCGATATGATTATGGTATATCTCTGAATTATTGGAAATATCTGAACGAACTTAGTTTGGTTAGTGTTTTATTTAAGACAATTTTGTTGAAAAAAGAAATAGTGGTAGGTGGACTTTTATTTTGTACTTTTCACACCAGAACCTAAACAGCGCTGTGATGTTTCCGGCTTCGTTTCTCTCTGAAGTCAAGCAGCGTTATGTCTCTGGAAGATCCATTTTTCGTAGTTAAAGGGTAAATAAACACATTTTTTATCACTTTTTCACTCAAACTCTCATTATCAGAGAAGGTCAGCGTTTGTAATGTACAGATTCGGACTGACTAATGAGTTAAAGCACAGTCGGTTAACATGCTATCGGCACTGATTTCTGTCAGTAGTTGTGTTATTGTGAGAGAAATGATATAGTGCGATGTGGTAATTACGTCATACAGCTCTGTAACTCATCATTTCTGGCAGACATTTAATGGTAAAATGTACAAAGAGTGCAGAGACAACCAGGTGTACGTAATAACATAATCAATGAGTGTATAGATTACAGTTTGTGTGTGTGTGTAATTTGTGAGTGGAAAGTGTACTAATGAGTGTGTTTGTAAGTTAGATATTTGTGTTCATAAGACATATGGTATAATTGTGTGTTTGAGTTAGGGTTGTTGTATTGTGGGTGAGCTTGAGACGGTTGTTCTGATGTCGTGACCAAAGGTTTTGCAAATGGCACAAATTTTGTTTTTTTTTACAGGTTTTCGAGTTTTCTGTATCAGTTTTTCATGGTGGTACTTTGTATTAACTCTAGAGTGTGGAGAAATTCATTCCCTACTGTGAAAATGACTGAATTCCAGCCCCACAAAATGGCCTGCTAACATCATTTCAGTAATATTGTTAGCTCAGGAGAAAAAGGTTACTAAGAACAAGACAGCTGATATCACTGTGGCCTGCTGATTATAAGAGCAGGTTTTCTTTTCTTCTGTTAACCATGGTTACATGGTTGACGATGGAGACATTATTGCATTTCCTCAAAAGGGTTTCGCAAGAAAAGACGTTAATGCTTGTGAGAAATCAATCAATCGAATCGAATCATCGAGAACTTCCAGAAGAGTGGTTCATTAGCAGTGAAGAAGGCTTCAGGGCGCCCAATAAAGTCAAGCAAGCGGTGGACTTGGAGGATTGCTTGGTGTCCATAAGGGCAGCAAAGAAGCCATTTCTCTCCAAGAAAAACCTAAAGGACCTACTGACATTCTACAGGAGGTATAGGGAGGACTGGAGAGGAGAGGGGTAGAGTTATTTACTCTGATGAAACCCCCTTCAGACTGCTTTGGACATCTGGAAAATGATTGTCCATAGAAGAAAAGGCGAGCGCTACCATGATTCCTTTGTCATGTCGACAGTGAAGCGTCCTGAGACCGCTCACGCGTGGGGTTGTTTCTCATCCAGGGGAGTGAGTTTGCTCAAAACTTTGCCTAACAGCACTGCCATGAATAACACAATGTACATTTTTTTTATTGTTCCCAGTTGTTAAGTGTGTTTTGCTAATTGTTTGTGCCTTAAACGAATAGAAAAAAGTTATTATTCCCTGTGAAGATTGCTTTTGTGGTCAATAGAATGATATTTTGAAATGTATCTATTTTTAAGGATATTCGCGACATTTCAAGAGACTTCAAGAAGCTTCCGGAATTGTGAGAATTATGAAGAAGTGTCTATAACTGTTCAGAATGAGAACTTTCTGGGACTGTACAGAATTGTAAAATTCAGTTCTATAGGGCCACTATAGCCCTTCCTGAGAGACGGAGAGACAGGATCAACTTGATTGGGATTGCATAGTAAGTGGGCAACGGCCATAACAGACAAAGGGGAAGTGACCTAGACAGACAGGTGTGAATTCAATATCTATTCAGATTCTGATAACGACAGCATTCACACTTCACCCCACACCTATTACAGGAGGAGCTTAGGAAGGACCACTACTTTCAAATGTATACATTGTGTGTTATTCTGGTACCGGCTCAAGCAATGGAACTTATTAGATGAAAGAGTCCAAGTCACAGATCAGAGGAAGTGTCACCAAGTTTTTTCCAGCTTCCATGTGGCCGGTTTATTCGAGGCTATAGGTATCACCTGTAACCCGAAGGAGTGGCGCCTCTTCATAGACAGTTAATGCATGAACCTCAAAGCTGTGCTGCTTCACAATGAGAACAAGTATCGGTCTCTTCCTGTAGCTCACTCGGTGCACCTGAAAGAAATACACCAGTGTCAAGATGTTGCTAGGTGCCTTGAAGTATGACGAGTACGGCTGGGAAGTTATTGGAGATTTCAAAAGGGTGTCATTCCTAATGGGCCTCCAAGGCGGTTTTACAAAGTATCCTTGCTTTATTTGTCTTTGGGACAGCCGGGATACTGAAGCTCACTAGCACAGACAGGACTGGCCTCAGCAGACAGAGTTCTCTGTGGGGAAGAACAATGTAAAGTGGGAGCCACTGGTGGACCCACGCAAGGTGCTGATGCCACCACTACACAGCAAAGATCAAAGCTGGTGTCTTCGTCGGACCACAAAGCAAAAAGATCATAGACTGCAATGAATTACCCAATAAGCTGAATAGGAAGGAGGGAGTGGCTTGGAACAGTTTCGTCACAGTGGTTCATGGCTTCCTAGGAAATCATAAAGATGAAAACTATGCACAACTGGTTCAGACTCTGATAACTGCGCTGCAATGGGCTGCAGGATGTCACTCAAAATCCATATCCTTGATGCTCATCTTGATAAGTTCAAAGAGAACATGGGAGCTTATTCAGAGGAGCAAGGCGAGAGCTTTCACCTTAGTATAGTCATAAATTGGCAATCTGTGTAAATTTGCAGTGCATATAGTATGAATGAGAAGATGCAAAATCGACTGTTTCTATAGTGAAAATGCATAACTTTCGTTGCCGTGGTCACAGAAGCAAAGTTTATGATAAATGTAAGCAATTTTGCATTTGTTTTAGACATAAGCAACTAGACACCAAACTATATAACACTAAAAGGTTGGGAACAAAACTTGTGTTAAGGTGTGTTACTGTCACCCATTGTATCATTATTCTTGACTTTCCACTGACCCAATGATTTCTATTGCCCTCATTACCCAAAAGCAAAACATTTGGCTCTTTTATTTTTTGTTATAAAAATCTTGAGAAAGCTCTACTAATGTTTTAATGACTGTGGATCTGTTACCAGGAAATGGTAGAACTAACCATTCTACATAATGGGAAAATATGAAAAGGGAGTATTTTAAAAAATGGATGTTGTAAAAACAATGCATTTTCATCATTAAGTCCACAGTGATTTTTAAATAAAACAGGCATATAGACAGTCTACATGTCAGATAGACTTGTACTTTTGTCTCTTGGGCTCCCACTAGCCTAGTTGTCTTGGTTGACTGATATTATGACTAATGGACACAAGCTGCACCATAAATAAACTTGAGGTGAATTAGAAGCTGTAGATTGATGGGTCTGCCTGTCTGCCTGACTGCCTGAATAAAGGTTTGTGGTTTTACTAGTTGGTATTGCTGTTAAGCACAAGCTTTCTAATAATTTGGTTTGGAAATGACGCAACAAAATGCACATCATATCAATCAGAGCAGTGTTATATTAGTGCTGGCATAATAGGTCATCTTATTTTGTTCTTTGTTTTTTTAAGAATGTGCTTACTTACTGTGGGTGGAGTACCCATAGTAAACCCATGCAGAGAAGGAAAACATGCAGACTCCACACAGAAAGGACCCAGGCACCTCCTCCCTGGGATCTGGGGGGGGGCTGTCCAATGAGCCCACAATGCTGCTCTATGCTTAAATTTTTATGTTTTAATTATGTCAGGAGTGGAATTTTCAAAACTGATCCTTCTTAGTTCTTAAGTGGTTCAGTGATAAGTTGTTTAATGGGTTATTATTTTTTAAAGCATTGCCTTGTTACAAATACAATTTTTGCAAAATACACAAAAGTGTTTATCTGAAAAACACACTGAGGAGAAGTGAAAGGGACAACAGTAGTGAGAGGGGTTTTCAGTGGCAGGATAGCGAAGTAACAGACCTCGTAAATATTTAGAATGATGTCCATTTTTGAGCAAACTAGCAAAAGAATGGTTGAAAGTGTCCTCAGGAGGATGTGGCTACAGTGCCAAAGGAAAATTTAAGACCATTAAAGCAGTACTTAACATTTTAAAGCAAGCAAGGATATAAGCCAAAGAAACTGCCATGCCTTGTTTAATCATTACCATTTAGAAGTGCCTGTTACTGTTGTCTCCATTTTGATTGTTTAGCTGAAGCATTGATCTTTTGCACATGCATGAATTGTGTGGTCTCGTTCCACTTAGAAACAAACAAACAGTGTATGAATGAAGCACTGGCCAAAGATGCATAAACAAACCAAATACGAGGGGTGATAATACAAAAAAGAACTTTGAACATAATATATGTAACTTAATTTAACAGTTATCAAACAAATGTATATTCTGGTTATGTTAAAGTCCTGTACTGATTCTTTGATTCCAAAGGAGAAAGTACTCAAGGATAACTGCTTCTTCTAATAAGCTGCCCATTATACATCTGTTCAGATGTCCTAACTGCCATCTTGTTGAAACAAGCATAATTTTGTGTGCAAAACAGAGGAATTACATTTTAGGAGCTCCGTGTGATATATCAGCATGCACGCATATTTAGCCCAGCACACAGCATTGTTGCAGAAGTCATGAATGTTCAGCAAGTTCAAAACATCACAAAATAAAACATCACAAAAGCTGTCAGTACATGACTTTATTCATATGAGCAAGGACTGAAATAAGACAATGCAAAGCATTTTTTTTGCTTCCTTGGAGATTCAGTTTAAGCAAAGTCTATCTACAGTTACCCAAGCACAAATACAAAATATTAATTTAGACACATTTGTGTAATCGCATCGCAATTATTTTTTCACCTTATTGTATACAGAACAGTATTAAAAGCAAGCAGTTCACATTCGATACGCAAAATAACACAGATACTATCCAACCAAATGTTTGTGGACACATTATGATATTGGGCACTGATGTTGGACAATAAACTTTAACTTGCAGTTGCCATTCCAATTCATCTCAAAGGTCACTGGTGGAGTTAAGGTCAGGCATAAGCCTTATTCTCAATTAAAGTTTTTAAACTGTACCTTTCTTGGTATTTACGTTACCTTTAGGTTAATTTAAAGTGAATACAGAAAGTTGATTTGGTTAAATATTGTCATACTGAGAGTCAATAAAACCGTACTCCATGATGTTTGTCTGATTCCACACATGCATACTGTACTGTACAGTATATATGCACAGAATTTTCAAAATAACTGCAATAAAATGGTGGAAAGGCATGAGTTAGGTGAAGGATACAAACATAGCTTCAATCTCTGAGTATTATTCAGATCATTACTAAGAAATGGAAATGCTCCAAACAACATGAAGACAACAGAAGGTTATTGATAAGGGAAGCTACCAATAAGGCCGGGTGAAATCACAGGAAGAGTCTTGTATGAATTGGATTTCATGTGGCATGTATACTGTACTTCAAATGATCCAAAGACATATATGAAGCGCACCCGTTCTATAATAAAGTGTCTTTAGTATACGTGTCACATGCCAGATTAGATTTCTTCCTTCACACCTAAATTACAATCACTGTGTCCTAAGTTGATCAGAAATGTCATTAGTTGCTTCTAGATTTATGGTGAATTAACGTATACTGGCACTATGTCTTAGGCCTATAAATTGCCTTTTATTCAAGATTAATTACTATCAGTTTAAAAAGGCTACAGAGTCTGTGTAATCAAATCAGGGATGTGGCTTGAGAAATCTTTTAGTTGTATCTCGATAGTAAAAACAGTGCAATTTTCTGGTGTGAATCAAGTACAAAGGTTATGCAGTCACTGTGAAATAAATAATCCCATCATGTTTCAAGATATCTTTACAAAGACAAGTGCTTGGTGTCCTTAATATTTGTTTACTGCATAAAAGCTAGGGGAATTATGGAGATGCCGAGGAAACAATATATAAAAAAAGCTTTCTGTATAGTGTATTCTGTCACCTGCTACTTTATTTTACTGAATGCAAATGCAATGTATTGACATGCACTCTCACTGTTTAGATCATTAGGTTGCATCGCACACTGTGCATAAGAGATGCCACTATATTTGCCTAGCTTAATATTTCTTTCATGTCAGTGGCTGAGCAATGGGTAAGCGTTCTTTTGCCAGTATAACTTTCTACCCTTCTCATTCATCACGAACTGTTGGTTAAGTGCTTTGAACACTTAAGCATCTAAGACTACAAAAAAGATCACAGAACATAAATACCTTGTGCCGAGTGTATAGAGTGAGTATATAAAAATCTTCAAATCATTGACATGCTGTCTTTTTACTAGCTGAAAAGAAATTAAATCTATCTATTGTCAGCTGTATTTTACCAATAAAATTAAGGAAAACATGATGTTTCACATTCTGATCAAGTATGTAATAAAAAATAACAGATAAATAACCAGCCCCTTTAGAGTTAACACTATAAACCTGCCCAGATACAACCAGTGATGTTCCAGTTTACAAAAAGGGCTAACTGACATAGAATGTGGTGATCTTGATTACTACAACATAGAACCAGCTGTTCTTTAAATATTTCATGGTTAGTAGTGCATAGTGGAGCAATTAATTCACCGAAGATATTTTCGAAACAGCTCTGAGATAATGGTGTAGAAAGGTACAAGTTAGGTGAAGGATAAGAAATGAATTTTAATCTCTCTGAGTGACATTAAGAGCATTACTAAGAACAAATATTATTAGTGTCAAATAATCACTTTTCCAATTTTTTCATCATAGGCATCTTGCAAGTGGTGCTACGATTATCAACTATATTTGTAAAGAGACACACCCTTTTCCCACAATTCTGCAACTATCCAGCAGTTTTTGTTACCTGATAGCTCTCTCTATTCGAATATAAGTCAGCACTTGATCACATCCCATGCCATTGTCAAATGCACAGCCATTTTACATAATAAGAAATTTTGTTTTATGTTAACATATTGCCCCTAACAAAAACAAATTTAGACGTACATGCACTGATTTAGTCAAGTCCTTGTTCCTGGGTCCAGATTTACTCTTTATTGATCCATTATTATGAAGTGAAGCAGGGTTTTAATGTAGGGCAAGCAAAAAAAATTGCACTGTCCAGGAAATACACAGATTATCTTTTTCTGTGCAAAACTTACACTCCGTTCACTGCTAGCAAAGGCTGTGCATCTAGGGGTGGCTAAGGACATCAGAGTCATTTGTCCAATAAGCATTAATCTACACATGTATTATATAGGTTTTACACACCATGTTTCACTTTTCATCAGGAGGAGTTTGAGTTTAATGAATGAACACCACAATACTGAAGTTATCTGATTCACTATAACACTGAATTCCACCAAGATTAATTAATACTATAAACTTTGGTAAACATGACAATATTGCATTTTAATGAAACTGAAGGGAAGCTGGGTTTCCTGTTAGTCTTAAAGCATTCACCCGTGAAGAACTGGAATGGTATGAGATCAGAAGAGGTGTTAATGAGGAAATCTGGGCATACTCTGTCCAGGGAATTTGCTAGTCAGACTTGCAGTCAGCTCAGAAAGCCTGTAAATAATGGCCTAGCTCCTGGTTGAAGTATTTTTACCTGGCTGTAAGTCTCAGGATGATGCTCAGATACCAGTCTGACATTCAGTTGCAGGGTGAATTGTGCCCCCAGTCGGACAATGTCTCAAGCCAGTGTTCAATGTTCTTAAGTCCACCTTGCCTGGCAAAGAGTGTGGTATATAACCAGTCTAATGCATTGAAGTCCAATTCATTGGCCTCTTTAAGCACATGGCACCACACCCCCATGGCCATGGCTCATGAGAAACCTACAGTTCAACAAACGTTGAGTTTACTGACAATGGATTTCCAAAATATTCCCATACTTATATGTCTATATGTCTAATAGAGGCATGTCAGTTTCTAGTACAGTGCCCTCTGAGGTATGCAAATTTCATTACTGGTTTTTTAGTATTATGGAACTTGGATGTCATCTCTTGAAGTTCTTGAAGTGCAATTGTGCATTGAAACATTGTTTATAAACTGAGGGACCACAACATTAACAGTGTATAAACTGTGTTCCACAAACAAATGATCCTTGAACCATATTTTCTTGTTTTCCTGCAAGATATCACAAACAAAATGGCCCAGAATAGTTATTTCAGGGTAGATCCTAAACAAAAAAATCATTTTATTTCTCATTAATGTATACTCAGCATCCCATGTTGACAAAAAAAAACAGACATGCAGACATTTTGGCAAATTTAAAATAAAAATAAAAAATATCACATGGTCATAAGTATTCAGACCCTTTGCTCAGTATTTAGTAGAAGCATCCTTTTGAGCTAGTACAGCCA
>JAUZST010006617.1:0-14720 GCA_034779995.1 Parotocinclus haroldoi
TATTCTGCCATTCTGATTATGGCTTAAGTCATATAAACCCAGAGCCTTTCCATTATCAGATTACCCCAGTGCATGTAAACTGGTTGATCGGAATACTGCCAAAAATCAGATTCAATTTGATTAAGAGCATGTACACGCACTCAGTGTTAATTAGTGTCACACAGACTGTACTATTGAGTGGAAGAAAACAAACAGTGCAGAATTTCAGTGTAATATCTAATCATTAAAATATTGAAACAAACTCACTTTGGTAAACATAAAATTTCATTGCCTGTAGTTTATATTTAATTAATCCCTGTGCAGTCTCTTAACAGCTGAGGTAGCAGTGATATCCAATACAGATAGGCTGTTGTTGACAATTCATGTTTATCTGTGTAAATGTTTACTTGCTTTCTAGTTAGGATTAGTGTCTGAATATTGCCTAATAATAATAATCAAATCTGGCTGTTATAAGAAACTTAAGTAACAAATAAATCAATTTGATCTGCGTGGAAAGCAAACTTGCCATTTTTAGTGATTACTAAAGAAACCGTTGCCAGTTTCTCCTCACCTTAGAAAAGCAGGGGGATTTCACATCAATTAGAATTGTTATGTTCAAATCCGTTTTAATTCTACCTGAACTTCCAGAGGATGTTACAACATTAAGATGCCTAAACAGAAGAAGACAAAGCAGTCTGGGTAATGTAGGCTGGGATACATTGTAGCATCTGTAATAAACAGATCATTCCTATTTAAATACGATCAATTCATGATCATATCTGTTTGTTATGGATAGTTGTATTAAATTGTAAATATACTGGACTTATTAACTTAGAATGTATTTCTACATAGTTCCAAAAACATGTCCAAAACAGGCCATAGTTGATCTGAGAACATTTAAAAAATGCAATTAGATTACACGCATGAACAAAAGAAACGAGATGACAAATGAAAATATGTGAATTAAAAACATTCATCTGATGTCAGAGAGTCTCTAAAGATGAGATCTCTGCTCTTGTTTTTATTAGCCTAGTTATGGAAACACTTCAGAATTCTCGTGTGACTTTTTTCTATATTTCTCATTTTTTCCTTCACCTTTAACTTCCCCAGTGACTATAATTTGTATTTTTAACATTGACTTCAACTTACTTACTCTCCATATTGAAGCGACCTTGGGTTCTGTGAAAGGCACTGTCTAAATGTAACCTTTTACTATTATTATTATTATTATTATTATATTCCTTAAAACGAATTCAGGGTTATGGGCTGCTGAGGAACCGTCAGCACACGTACAGCAAAGCAGCAATCAACTGGGGCAGCAGTCCATTGTACAACTGGGTAAGAGGTGTTTTGCACAGCCACTATTCAATCCCAGGTCACCGTGGTGGTGGGTTAGCATCTTCTTATAAATGAAACACACCAGTTTTGTTGGTCATGAAGTCATGTTGTAGTCACAATGGTTATTCCAGAGCTAACATGTTCAGTTAAAGGCGTGAGTCTGGCAACACCAGTGATAATACAGTGTAACAATTTGACTGCACTGAAGATGTGCAGAAGGTGTGAGCAGGCTGTATGTTCTCATCTCAATCTGTGGCCAGCTTCACAAAAGCTGACAAGAAAAATGTGTGAAAGTGCGTAAAAGGAACACTAAGAAGTTCATAAGAATGCTCTTAAATGCAGTTTTAAAAACATAACTCAGTCTTTTCTTAAGAAAAGCTTCCTACAAAAAAAATACCTGTGAAATACCTACCTACGTTTTACCTACGAATTTGACAACTCAGTCATATAGAGCAAGAGAAAAAGTCAAATGTATTTTTATAATGCTTTTTTTTTTACAATGGTGCATTGTCTCAAATCAGCTTTAAAATATTATCTTATCTTAAAACGGCCAATCCTAGAATGACAGTGGAAAGGAAAAATGCTGAAGGAAGAAACCTTGGCAGGACCAAGGCTCAAGAGTGGGCCCATCCTCCTTGGGTTAATATTAATAGTAAAATAATAAATAATCACAATTACTATGATGGATTGGTACCCCGTATAGGCTTGTTCCTGCCCGTGTGCCCAGAGTCGCCAGGTGGGCACCAGCCGGCCGGCTGGCCCGTGACCCCGTGTGGATTAAGCGGAAGATAATGGATGGATGGATAAAATGATGCAAAATAATGTAAATATTAAGACATTCATAAGCGTGCTCTTAAATGTAGTTCTAAAAAAAGAAAAACTTAAAAAGTCCTCAAATAATATCTTAATATCAAAATATTTATTTCCTTAAGATTTTCTCTAGAAAAGCTTCATTATGTTTTTATGTCTTTTTTACAGCATTTTACAACTTACAATATAGAGCATGAGACACATTTTGAGTTTATATATACTATTATTTACTTTAATAGAACACAGGACAGCAAAACAGAGAAAAACATAAAAGCAAGGGTTAAAAAGGAAACAAGAAATAATGAGGTAAAGAGGGAATGGGAAAACAAATCCTCTTTATAAAATACGAATATTATGGTGTCAGCTCTCACAGCCTAAGATGTGTGAATCTATAATAAGGTTAAGAAAACATTTTTCAAGCATACAACTTCTTAGAATTTAGATTAAAAAGTGAATTCTGTGGAAAAACTATATCTAATAAGCTCTTTTTTTGGGGGGGGGGGCTGAATTCACAAAAGCTTTCTTAAGAGGAACCTAGGTGCCCATGGATCTGTGTCCAGTTCGGTGCAGCTTACACACCTAAAAGACAGTTTAGTGCTAGCTTTCATCACTGTCATTTCCTGCTGATAGGTGAGGAAAGTAGAATTGACCTCATTGTCAGCAGACAGATCATTGTGACTGTGTTGGATCCAGTGTGATCAGTATTTACTGCACATCGGTGGAAATAACAAGTCAAAGATTCCTTGGCGTGCAAGTTGCATGACTTCACCTGGAGCGCTTACGTCACTGCCTGGTATTGTTGCAACATCTCAGATCAGAAAACCCCAAATTACACCCCACCGAAGGACATCCACTACCAACTCTACATCTGCAAATCGACTAGTACTGTCAATAACCCATTATGGCCAAATCAAAGACTTTATCCCCCTACCATCTGGTACGAGGTGCCAGATTATCTGAGCTGTAACTGACAGATCGTAGGACAGATTGTTCCCCCAGGAAGCGTCTCAACTCCCCGAGCTGAACAAACCAAATCAAAAAAGTCCTCCTTCCCCATTATTTACACTTTCGCTTTACGGCACTCTATCACATTTTGGATCGCATGCTTTGCAGATGTTTTGCTTATGTACTCTTAACGTGGCCAAGATTATAACACCGGTGGACCTTAGCCAGGATGCCCCGAACAAGTCCTGTCACTTTTTATTCATCACTGGTCAGCAGATGCTCTAGGCGGCCGATCTTTCTATTTACAGCATTGAGCAGACGTTCCTATCTGGAGCCACTTAAGGTGAGCTGAGCACTCAGGCGTCAGTTTGGCAGAGACAGGATTTAAACTCTGTTTTAAATGTTCTTAATGGTAGTCCTGAGCCTTAAACTGGACTGACTCACCCTGGTGCTGGAAATGGAACCGGAAACCTGGCTTGCTCCTGGGTTATGACCTTGACATAACATAACAGATCATAATGCCAAATCCTGTCAGGTAAGGACTCGAACTGTGACTCGAATGGCCAGGTCAAATTAAGCACACACTTTCACTAACACGTTTTAGGTGTCAATTTTACCTGCTGTTCTGAAGAATAACACATTTCTGATGGTCTGGTGAGTTTGCTGGCCAGTGTCCCAAATTCTGTGGCTTTCTCAATAGGTATGCTGAACATGTTGATTATTCAATCACAGCTCAGCCTGGTGTAAGTAAATCATTCAATCATTTGCATTCACGTGTTCAGAACGTTTGACCGGTTGTGTCAACTTACTTTTTTTTTACTTACTTTCTCATGTCTGAAACATGCCTGTAGCATTCTTCCAAATTAGCTCCAACAACAGTCCTAGTAAAATACAAACGATTGTCACAACACCAAAAAAATGCATTCGTTGATTCAGAGGGTCATAAAATATTCCATGGCAAACCTGCCCCTCATGGCCAAATGGGGAGTAGTGAGATAACATTGGTTTGAAGTGAAGTCTTGTGAAAACAACTAAAACCAACGTACGTACAGTATATTAAAAACTATCACTAGCAAGCCATTTTTGCAGTGAATATTATACTATACTATGAACGTGTGAACTGTTTAAGCTGTGTTTCCTAGCCACGTCGTCAGGATCACACAAAGTCAACCACACGATGGATTTATTGAGAATAAAAGGTAAAAGAAACAGAGAACAGGTAGTAACAAACAAGTAGCAGGTGTTAATAAATGGGCGAATGAGAGCCTGCTAGTGAAGAATGGTGACATGTACAGTCTACATTTATTATGTTAAGCTCAAATTATCACTGAAACAGTAACTACTGAAATATTTGGGGAAAAACAGTTTTCAAACTACATTTCTCCCATACATTAGGCGATATTTCTAAATGATATTTCCCCTAATGTTTGTGAGCAGTATATTCAATTCAATTCACATTAATTTCTATGGAGCTCAAAGCAGCTTTACAAGCTCATATTATCTTAAAAGGCCAATCCCAAATTGAAAAAGCCTAGGGCGACAGTGGAAAGGAAAAACTGGCTCGGTGGGTAGCACCGGTTCCTCACAGCAAGAAGGTCCCGGGTTCAATCCCAGGGTGGAGCGGCCTGGGTCCTCACTGTGTGGAGTCTGCATGTCCTTACCGTGTCTGCATGGGTTTACTCCGGGTACTCTGGTTTCCTCCCACAGTCTAAAGACGTGTGTCTAAAGGGGCCCTTAGTGTGTGACTGTGTGTGTCTGCGTTCTATGATGGAATGGCACCCCATCTGTTCCTGCCCTTGCGCACGGCTGCCCCTTGAACCCCTGTGAATTAAGCGAAAGATAAGGAATAAAAAAAATTGTATATTAAAATATGATACAAAACCGGACTATACTTTTACTCAACATGTGAACCATATAGTATAGTAAACCAATACAATTCGGATACTGTCAAATACTGCTTTATTGATTCAATTAGTACAGCTTTGCCAACCATGTGATCTTCCTGATGTTAAGTATAGTTGCATTGTATCGTGGACAGCCCTGCACACTCTGAAGTCATTCCATAAAGACCGGGGCAGTTTCTTAAACATCATTGTTACGCTTCATGGGTTGGGTCAATATAGCCTTTTAAAATCTGCCTGAAAGGAACCGGGCCTTTACCTCAGCTGCAGTTATATATAAAAAGTTCTATGAAGGAGCTGTTAATCATGACTGGAGATCTCGATTATTCACAATGGTGGCTTTACTTAAACTACATTAGCTGCAATAACATTTGGTTAAACTTCTTTGGAAGGTAACTCAAACATTTCTTGCTGGTTATCCCTTTATTAAAAGATCCCACGAAAGCATCCAGAGGACGCGGCGCTATTGATCTAATACCACACACTACTAGTCCAAAAGCATGAAAAATAAAACCGTTTTATAAAAACAGACATTAAACAGAGATGTAGAAGACATAGCATGTGATATGTTTTGTTTTAATCTAGCTTTTACGGCTTTATTACTGAAACGATACTGATACTTTGATTCATATCTTTTAAACAAAACAGGCTGGGCCAAACTTTCCAGACATACAAGCCTAACACTGAACTGTTATTACATGATAGAGATCCTTGTTATCGTCTGATTCACAGCTCAATGCATCATCTTGGACTACTGGACTTAATCGAGTGGCTCCTGGTGGGTGCGGGATGAAGCCGGCAAAATAACAAGAATTCATATTAAAATATTATCGCCTCATCCTATGAACCTCATTCCATTTGCACCAGTATAGACTATGTGCTTTTGCTTTTAAACTTTTGTGTGCTGAGTGAGATAAAAAATAAGGTTCACAAGAATAAAAAAAAAAAATATATATATATATATATCTATACACCTATCCAACAAAATTTCGTTTTGGCTGTGACTTTGTAAAACACAGTGCAAATAGGGAGGAGGAGCAGGCAAACATTTTCAGCAACCTGCTGCTGCTCCAGAGCTTATCTTGGAAATCACTGGCGACACCAGTACAATGCAGGGTTCCATAACGGCACCACCCTTCACAACAAGCCCAGTCCAACGTTTCAACCCGGACTAATTTAAGTCATGTTTATTCCTATAGCACATTTTACAATGGAACTTTGTCTCAAAGCAGCTTTATAATATGATCTTATAATGCCACTCCCAAATTGAGCGAGCCTAGAGCGACAGTGGAAAGGAGAAACTCCCTAAACATTGTATGGAAGAAACCTTTGGAGGACCAATACTCATAAAAGGGCCCATAAGTTTATAGTTGTTGTAATAGCAAGTAAGTCATAACAGATAAATAAAAAAATGATTAGAATAGTGTAACGAATATGTGTATCTGCAATTATTTCATCCAATACACAGAGTAACTTCAGGATTTGGAGTTCTCAATGGCAAGGTCCTTGGCGGTGCATCATCCCCTCACAACCGAATGGTGGGGAACATAAAAAAGCCAGGAACATAAGGGTTCAACCCTCTAAACTCTGTCCCTCAGTGGGTTCAAAGGACAAAAAAAGCTCAGCTGTGTTTTAAGATTCAGGAACTTAGGTTAAATTTGTACAGTAAAATGTGTAGCAGGTGCAAAATCCAGATATTCCTCCGGATATTCCTGCAGCTGTGATGGTCAGGGTTAACTACAATATAACTCATGCTTCCTGCACCTCCAGTTCACCAACAGACTTAACTTCGAGAAGCAAGCTTTAAGAAGTCTCTATCACACACACACACACACACACACACACACACACACACACGATTGCACGATTGATGTAATCCTTCTGGCTTCTTGTAAATACCCTCCTGCAGCTCAGTGTCTCTTCGCTGCATGCACATACGCATGCGTCCCGTTTGTAGACACTGTACGATCAGTCATACCATGTTTAATACCTGCAAATAAAGTTAATATGACATGACAACCATGAGACGCACTGCATCTCCGCGTCTCCATAACAACAAATGCAAAACATTGTGTTAATAAGGCTTTGTAGGTTCTTCATTGAGACTGATTAGTCGTAATGTATCTCTAAATTGAAAAGGAAAGGTCCTTGTCATGCACACAGAGGCGTGAGTTGGCCATGATGGATGACATCATTAGGGGAGTGAGCGGCCGGCTGGTCGTTGACAGACACGCCCACACAACATCATGACGGCTCCACAAAAGGGGCGGCCAAAGGTGACGGTGTGGCTCGCTGATTCCCTTTCAGTCCCATTCCCTTCAGCCATGGGGCTCCAGTACAGCCCAAGATAATCTATCATGATAAAATGTACGGGTTAAAAAGGAGAAAAGACTTTGAAATGTTGTGGGGCTCCGGATCTGCAACCGACTGTGACGAGGAATTTCAGTGAATTCCAGTGTACCTGCTTTATCACTGCAGTTAGCACAGGAATGTGCCATGGGTGAATCGTTTTAACACCTCTACTGTAATTACAAAGCTTGCACGTTAGGTATTCGTGACATGATTTCCAGCGCAAAAAAAAATAATAATAATAATAATTTTATATATATATATATATATATATATATATATATATTACTATAATTAAGTTTAATTGCAACTATTATTTAAAACGATATCAAATTATTTTACAGTAAAGTCCAGGTCTGGGGTTTTAAGCAAAAGATAATAATAAAAATAATAATAATAATAATAATAACACACACACTGATGATGGGGCCTATCTTTTAGGCTATGTTTGCCATCTTGAAGGCCACCGTACTGGATCAAGAGCAAGTTTTTCCACTGGGAAGGTGGTCATGTAGCATATCGAAGAAGACCAGAATTGTCTCAGAAATCGATTGGCATAATTACATTTGCATTATTTCTTCAAAAGTTATCAACACAGAAAGTTCAAAACTTTTGTTGTTGACCACAAGTACCTGGAGATGGAACTAATTCTTCTGATGTTCGGGGAACACAGCTGCCGTATCATAGCAACAGACTTCAATAGTGTGACACCCAGAAAGATCACCAATTTCACACAGCACTGTTACATCCCTCAGAGCCAAACTCACTGCGGACAACAAGCCACGTTGTGATCTTCTGAAGAACCGCAACCAAGAACCAAGAAACCTCACCAAAGATTTTAGCAGATTTAAGGAAAGTCCATGCATCAGTTATGGCGGCTGTCAAGATGGCGGCCATGTTCCTAAAATACATGCTGGAGTATTCAGATATGTAATTTTTTGTCATTATGTCACGTTTGTTTATGAAATAAAACGGTGTCCTGTGACCTTTGAGACTCACCCTGTATTAAGCTTAATCTTGGTGACTGAGTTAGGTGCAGTTACAAGACCCTGGACTGGACACTGGACCAATTTAATACATTATCGAATCTAAAATGAGAAATCTGTCATGAAATCTTCACACGCTGCTTTAAAAACAGAACATCAGCTGAGATAGAAATCATAAACATGATCGTTCCAAACAGGTTTATTCAGTTCTTCAAACTCATGTGCTAACTTGTTTAAAAAAGCCGACCTGGTTTGTCTCTCTCTGGTGCGTTTTTTCACTCATTGGCGAACTCTGTTGCTATTTTCACCACAGTTAAATCAGAAAGTTGTTTGTTGTTTATCACCAAGTCCAAGACCAGGTGGTTCTTTACAATCTTACTCTCAGTGTCTTTTATGCATTTTAGGAATATTGTGACTTGTGACCAGTTATATTACGATATACTGATCACAAAAATTACACTATAATGCAAGACCCCCTACTTTTTGTAAGCACTGTACAAGGTCTTTGCTGCTTCAGTTTCTGTATCATTGTCAACTAATGACAAGACATAAACAACATAACATGATCATACAAGAGCTAGCTACTCTTACATAACACACACACATCGTCAGCGAGTGTCCTGAATGTCCCGAAATATTTGGACACCTTATAAAAGAGAGTTCTAAAGCATTCTAGAGCTGAGCACCGTTATCCAAAGGTAATTTGGTACAGAAAATGTTTGGAGCCCATTTTCCTTATTGGAAAGTTCAGCTCTCATATCTGCATAAAGCCAAAGTTTAATGACCAATACGATCAACATCCGTTTACGTCCGATGAAAGGACCTAAACAGCTAATCACCTCAATAGCTCATCGACGAGCTGAAGTCATTCATGTGTGTGTAAGTAACTACCAGATGTTACCAGAAGTGTACCAGATGTGTGCTCGTTTGCTCACTATCTTAGATTAAAGATTATAAGATTAGAGACTGTGAGTTTAGAACTCGGTTGATGTGTTTAGAGACTTTTTTTCTACAAGTTACTCATGTTTGTGTCAATTTAAGTAGTACTACTTTGTTTGTCCCCCCAGTATATTCTCTGAAAGCGATAATTATATAAACGGGTTCACAGTCACACCGTTTTTTTTTTTAATCTGCCTGGTCTTCCGTGTTGTTCGTAATACTGTCTAATGCATTTTTGGCTTCTGTCACACAAACGTTCATTCTGCATTTTCCAGACTGAAACTCTTCTTAGCGTTTTAGTGATTCAAATGGTCGCTTGATTAAAATACCTGCTACAGTGGAAAAGTGGACATAATTTGCACTGTGTTGCTTGAATTGTCGTAAAAGCACAACTATGCCAATTTACATTCGTTGTGTGTGACCTCAGACTTTCTGCTACAATATCATTAATGACCATCTGTTACATGGCTAAAAACTGTGGCCACTTTAAATACTTCTTGCTGGGTTTTTTTGGCTTTTCAGCTACACCTGATACTGTTTTCATTACAGCATTTCTGAAATGTATTTTCTCAGGGAAATCAAATCACATCTGCATACCCACGATAGACATTTCACCCTCGTCCATGCTTTCTACATACAATTTTTAAGAACCACAGTGAATTATTATTTGAAAAACTGGACTATTGACCAGAAGGTTCCCAGCTTTAGTCCCAACACTGTCAAGCTGTTACCCAGAATGCCCAGAAGTGTCACTTACTAAGAATTACACAAAGTAATAAACTGTATTGTCTGCGTCGTACTCATGCATGACCTCAGTCTACTTTCCAGACGTACAAATCCAACCAGACTAAAATGACACCTTCTTACAAGGAAACCTCTTATAAGTCTTGACTATTTCACAATCTATGCCCAGTGAACACCCTTCTTATTATCCCTTCTATATTAATGCAAGTCTTGGCGACAGAACGGCGCACCACGACCGGGACAGGCTTCCTTTAGAGAGAACGCTAAATCCTGCATAAGCTGTTCATGTCACAAGCCTGCTCCTGAGTAGGCTTGAGATTACGACCGTCAACAGCTTTGGAAAACTGAAAAGTCCTGGATCAGGCGAAATTGAGAGCAGTCAAATCCGACTAATTCACTAATGCATGTCTGAAGCCTGTGTCCCCTGAAACACAGATGAGCTCATGCGCTGAAGGGAACCCTTCATGTTTTTATTTTCATATTGCTAAAATAATACATATTTTTTTCCTTTTTGAGTTCAGATGTGAAAGTGTTGCATAAAATATTATGGGCTTGTAGGTTTTGTGGAGCCACTTTCTGAAAATCGAATTAATCATGTCAGATTTCAGTCTGAAAGGTTATTATAGTTCACAACAATACATGTTTGTTCAGTGAAATACTGCATAACTGAATAAACATAAGTGAATTAAAACCTACATAAAAAATATTCCTTCATTAATTATTTTACGCTTAATACACATAAGGGCACGGGGCAGCCGGTGCCCACCCGGCAACTCTGGGGGCAAGGGCAGGAACAACCCTAGATGGAGCGCCGATCCATAGTAGGGTACACACACAGTCACACACTAAAGACCACTTTTAGAGACACCACTTAACCTAACACACATGTCTTTGGACTGTGGGAGGAAACCGGAGTACCCGGAGTAAACCCATGCAGACTCCACACAGAAAGGACCCAGGCCGCTCCACCCTGGGATTGAACCCGGGATCTGCTGTACATAAAAATAGTGCCTGAAAATAAACTACACTAGAAAGAAAAAAAGCTTATAAAATTAAATGAAACAACATTAAAAACTAAGTGCACCGTTAATTCAGAACAGAAAGAATAAAGAAAAAAACGATATACTATAAAGAATCCAAATATACTCGTACAAAATGTAATTCCGCTTTATTTTTTCCTTTATAAATATATAGCCTAATTTAAATCGTTGATTGAAAATATGATTTACAAGTAATCTGTATAATATCTGACTGAAATATTTCGAAACATAATAATAAAATGGGTTTTAATTGTGTTTAATAAGAGTGAATAGTTCATAATTACAATATTTAATATTTTCATAAAACTACGTGATAAATGTAATATAGTACATTTAATACAACTAATAACATCTGTTTAATTCATTCGATAATCATAATTTCAGCATAATAGAAAAATCACTGCTATTATGGTTTTAAGTTAATTAAAAAAACTACGGTGGCTCTCAGGTGGTCAAGAGTCACAAAGGAAAAATTGCACGTGTGATGGATGGAAATCCAAACTGAGGGGCGAAAACTACGACCACTGCCACTCTCTGTGGTTCAGGTTGCCCTTCCATCTCCGCCCAAGCACCAAGGTTCTAAGAATTTCAAAAAGGGCCAGTTTAGGAACGTGGGTTTATTTGGTCAAAAGGAGCTACCATTGAAGTTTGGGAAATTTGATGGTTTTGACTCAGCTGGGATAACAAACCCATTGTGGTGGCCTAGTGGTCAAAGCACTGGATTACGGGCCTGGGTTAAAATGAAGGGCCACTGAGCCTTAAATTGCTTGGACTCTAGTTAACTTTATCAGCTACCATTCTGTCTGAATACGAACGCTAGCTTTATATGGTAAAAATCCTATTTTAAAATAATCTACACCATTAGAACTGATTCACCATTACAAATCAGTTTAAGAAAGAATGAAGGTCCCTTTTCAGAAAGATTTACAATCTTTTTGGGGGATTTACAGGATTTGCAACCTTATTGTCTTTTCTATTTTAGCAAATGGAGGCTTGACCACTCGTTTGCTCAGCAGGACCTCAGCTCACAGGTGGCAGACTAAAGGTCTCCGAGGCCACTGGTTTCATCAGCTGCTATCATCTGTGCCTCAGTGTGTGTGTGAGCATCTAGTCGCGGGTTAAAGTCAGCTGCAGAATGGAAACACTGAAGCTGATTGACAGAGAGAGGAAGCATATAAGAAGAGAGAATTAGCAAGTTTGTAAGAGCTTGACTGACATCATAGAGGGAAAGAGAGAAAAAGCTTGATGTATGGGAGGTCTGAAGCTTGTCACTCTTCGCTCTGATCTGCACGTTGGGATTTAACCCCGGGCCGAGGGCTTTTGAGCCGCTGTCACGCACAGACAAACGTGCAAACCTGATATTCACTGACGAATGTCACAGGCAAACAGCAGGCGTGTTTACTAAGCTGCTTTGGTGTTGACAGTGCACCTCTGGGTTCTGCAGTGTTCCTGTATGAATGAAAATTCGGTGGGTGGGTGGGTTAGTGGGTGGATGGGTGAATACACTACATTTCACAGAGCTGGATTCCGCATTCCACTGAGAAAAAAAATCACACCAAAAACTGTGACTCTCTCTCGCACTGTAACACTATATTTGTGGTGTTTTTTTTCTTCTAGTGTAGGATTAATAAAGCTTTGACTGACTATTTTTGTATTTTATAAACATAAAAATCTTTTTCTCACATGTTCTCATGTGTATCCAGCCAAACGTTGATGGTTCAATAAACCGTAGGATGCATTATAGCCTCCGTTTTACTATGTTTCGATAAAACATGATTAAATAATAGCTTGGACGCGAGCTGGCTGTACTAATATTAGCCCGTTACTGTAGGAGTTAATCAAAGATCAGATCAGGAGCACTGTACATTTTAAACCAGACATAAGCCTGCATTGGAAACCCAGTGGAAACCAATTTAGCATCAACCAGCGAAATTCCTGTGCTTTTTCAATAATTACTCAATAAAAAGTCTGAATATTTGTGGTTATTTAGTGTGTAAATCAGAATGCACACACACCGGAGCAAACAACAACTCCTGGCAAAGAATGTGTTTTCCAGTAAAATCTTGCCAAAGGTCTGAATGCTTGATTAGTTTTTGCTTCTCCTTCATGCCCCCAAGCACTAATCCATTACTGCCTTTCATGGTCTAAATATATTTCTCCATTTAGATAGTGCAGATTAGATGTGATTATAATAGCCCCCCATGCCCCTATCCTGGCTATCGCCTCTAGACATTGACCCATCAAAGCTGCGGAGGGGACGGCGAGCCAAGAAAGTGCCAAAATGAGATGAGAACTAGCTCCGAATACACTCTGACTGACTGAAGGAACGTGACCTGCCTTCAGTCTGTCCTTGAACCCGGCATGGACATTTCCCTGAGCCAGGGCACACAGGGATGGGCGTGTCACGGCCTGAATAACAACGACTGGTTTTATTGTACTGTGAAAGACTTCTGAGTAGCTTTGGAGATCTCATTTTACAACCAATTACTGCAGATAACATACCCAGGCATAATTTTGACGGGATTTAATTTGGCTCATTCGGACACAAATACAATAAACGTGCAAGTTTCAAACAGCTATAAAACGCTTGTCCTGTATAAGAAATGAAAGAGAAACCGCAATTTTCCAGAAATACAAGTAAACATACTAGGAACCGAGCCGTGGCCAACCCATTAAAGCACGCGTCTTGAATTAAAATTGCTTTATGGTTTTCGATGGGAATATGAAGGGGAAATTCCCTTCTGTGCCTCGTTCTCTATTCAGATCTCATAAAGCGAGATACCTGCTGTATTAACAAGACAAAATCACCGTTTTTGCTACGAGACAAAAAGCATTGTTTGCAATGTAACCTAACACCACAATAGACACTGTCTGATTCAGCCTAATCCTGCTTAGAGGATCTAAATAGTCAATAAGTGAACAAGGTTTAGTTCAGCTCATTTAAATTCAATTCTGTTTATTAAATTCGGTTTTGTCCTGGTCAGGATCAGGGACACCATGCGTGCTGATCCACGTACACTGAACACAAGCTCTGGACTGATTCAAAGATACATACTAATCCATTCATTCCACCTACCTGGGGGCAATATGGAGTAACCAGTGCATTTACTGCCGATTAGGAAACCCACACAGGCAAGGAGAGAACAAAATTTGCAAAGACAGGAAATGGAGGCTGAAATCGAACCTATGGCATTTGTCCCCCGTGGTAACAAAAGGACTCGATGCATCACCATACAACTCAGAATAAACCCCTTAACAGCAAAGCATAATATATCAACGGACAGGGATGTTTCTGGACTAACTGTTGCCCTTAAAGGGGCCCCAATGTAACCCTCTGCTTACCAGTCTGTCACAGGGGCACGACTATGTCAGCCCTTTGAGGACCAAGGGACATATTTTTTCCTACTTTTAAATGGATGCCAAATGCAATATAAACAACCTAGAGCAGTCAAATTGATATGAAACCATTCAGTATATCACTGACCTTACATAAAAAAGGCTGGTTCACTGTCAGATCAAGAGGAATTTTATGTCAAAATAAAGTATTTGCATCCAATATTGATGTTCCTGAAAGGGTTACACACTAAAAAGTGTTTAACAGGCTTATTTTTGTTTTGAATAATGTCAGAGTGTTACATACACTAACACTGGTGTTACTCTGCCATGGGTGACAAATTAAACACTAAAGA
>JAUZST010006618.1:0-14720 GCA_034779995.1 Parotocinclus haroldoi
TGTGTGTGTGTGTGTGTGTATATATATATATATATATATATATATCTTAGGGCCATATATATATATATATATATATATATATATATATGGCCCTTAGATTACATTTTGAATTTTACTTAATTATACTAACTTAATCGTGGATATCATATTTGGATATCATAAACGTAAAAGCGTGTTTTATTAAGAAAAAACAGAGCTGCACTAATAAATCAGAACACACGTATGAAGACGGTTCGGATTAAGTGAACCATGGTATTATGGCAGCATCTGATCATTATCTTTGTGATACGTTATCTAGACCACTTCTTCTGGTATCTACGTGCTTTGACCGACGCATGCGCACTTGGCGATCTTAAATACAGAAACATGTTTTAACGAGGGAATATTCTAGATATGTAGTTCACACGTTTACTGTCAACACAGGCAGATAAAACTTTTTATGTTTTAAGGTTTGATATCATTACATAAATATAACGTAAGTTTAAAGATTAAAACTCACCCAAAAGATAAAGCTGATAAATAGAAGGACGGTCTTTGATGTGATTATCCCACAGTCCATTTCTGCTGTGATTTGAAAGCAAACCGATGCTTAATTTCTGTCTTTCTACAGAAAAGTGTTCACACTTTAATAGACCTCACCTCCTGCTGCTTCGATCGGTAAACCCTGTGATCTAACGTCACACACTCAGCAGGGAAAAAAATTCCCCGAAGTTGCGTAGTAGCATATTTATGTAAAAATCTCTTGCTAGAGCTAACGAGCGCCTACTAGTGTTACCTAGCGAACGGACTGGATCGTGTAGACCTTATTGGATTGGATTAACCGTACAGTCGCGGCCGACTCTCGGTCCCTTGATGGATCATCGATCTCCACACATTTCTGTCTTTCATCGATGTGTTCCATGAAGTATTTTAAGTGAGGTGAAGTGAGGCAGCGGTGCTACCCACCGAGCCAACGTGCTGCCATTAGACCTTGTATTGGGTCCTAAAATCCTGTGCCATTAGTGTTTCGCCGTCGTAAATGCCCCGTTTATGCAAGAGAGCAAAAGTGCGACAAATGGTTTATAGATGGTTACCATCGACAACAAGGAGAAAGCAACCAACGCAAACGCATTTCTCAATTCCTGCACTTTTTTTATTTGTATAGCAACGGGTGTCGATTGAAAAAGTAACAGTATGCCTACACAAGCCGCTTCGTTTCCCTGCTTTAAAAAAGCAAACATCTTTATATTTTGTGTTTTGGACATTGCCATGCTGGACAATCAGCTTTGGCAGCTTTATCAGCAGTCATAAGCATAGTTTTAGAGGGTCCCCTTCAAAGTCCGGAGGGTTTTTAGATTTACAAATGGAACTGGTGGTGGACCTCAGGAGGGAAAAGGCACCAGTGGCCCCTTTTTCCATCAGGTTGTTCAGTGTGGACACTGTGGAGGACTACAAATATCCGGAAGTACACACTGACAAACTAGACTGGGCTACACACAGCAGGCTGGGGGTGGCAGATGCCAACAGACTCAACAAACTGATCCACAAGGCCAGTGATGTTGTGAGTGTGGACTCGCTGATGGCAATGTCAGAGAGGAGGATGCTGTCTTAGGTGCACATCAGTTCCACTGCAAGTCTCATAGAAGGTGAGGAGCCACTTCTTGTGGGGTTGTGAAATGTCCAGCATAGGGTTCCTTTGAACATGCGCAGGCATAAGCAGTCCCCCAAATGAGGGCCCTACCAGTTAGGTGTGATTTCACAATCTCTTTGCAGTGAAACAGGAAGGCTGGTTTAAACACTATACACGAGGCTACAGGAAAACCCTACACTGAACAGGGTCAGCCCATATCGCTCAGGACAGGGTATGGGGAGTCAAAGCATACAGGGTAAGGCTCTGATCGCCATTGCTCAGTCTGTGCCTGTTTTAAAATGCCATGATGTCTGGGGGTGATTTGTAGCGGCCAGTGGCGAAATCCTGGTCTTGCAGTACCTCCGTATTACAGGTCTGTCTCTACTGAGTACTTGTTTGGCAATTTTCCATTATGTACTCAATGAAACATTGCCAAAACATGACGTGGGAAAGATTCAAAAGTACAGAACAATTCCTGCCACAAAGCGGAAGGTTTTAACGCTCTATTTGTTTCATGTTTGAAGAAGTGAAACTAAAACTGGTTAAAAAAAATTTTATTTGCTGACACCAGGCGGAGCCGCCCATCACGTGAAGACTGAAGTAAAAGTCATACTTCAGATTATACTGAGAACAGAATCTCCTGACAGCCATGGGCTCCAAAAGCATCTCTTTGTTGGCTCTCTTTGCATTCATCAGTACCTCAGACCTTCATCCATTCACTCGGCCAAATAACGGACTGCGAGAATGCCGTAAAAACCTTAGTACACCAGCACTGGAGGTTCTTCCTGGTGGAGGCTGGGATAATCTGCGCAACATAGATATGGGTCGAGTAATGAATCTGAGCTATTCACAATGCCAGATAACAGAGGATGGGATCTACCTAATCCCCGATGAAGTCTTTGTCATTCCGCAGAAGGTTAGCGGAGTGGAAATGAACTCTGAGATCATCAACACCTGGCTTGAACAGAAGAGCTCTATTTCAAGATCCATCAATGTTGAGGGCTCCTTCTTCTCTGTGCTGAATGGCAAGTTCTCAAGTGAGAACACACGTATGAAAACCCATCAGGTGCAGGAGAATGCTGTCACGGCTCGGGTACAGGTAAGATCTAATAGAACATCCAAGACTATATCTACTGGAATTACCACATGGGTTTTTAAAATTAACATTATACATTTATGTCTGATAAATGCACTAGTATTATAAAAAAATTACATTTACAGCATAATAATTAACAATGAAATTCAGACAAACTGTAGTTTATTAATCTGTTTAGCTTTACACTTTTATAACTCTTAAAAATAAAGCAGATTTTGTGTAATAATGTAAAAAAAATAAAGTTATCAGGAGGATAATAATGAACAAGACTCTAAAGTTGCTAAATGTAATATTTATAGTATTAATTTCACTATATTTAAGAAATACCTGTGACTTCTCTTTATTTCTCTAGGTGCGTAACCATATATACACAGTAAAGACTTTTCCTGATTTTACTCTGGATTCCCGATTTGCCCGTCAGGCAGAGGAAATCGCAGATGCCATCGAGAACAATCAAACTCGCCAGGCAGACTATCTCTCCGAGAAAATGGTTCTTGATTATGGAACGCATGTCATCACGAGCGTGGATGCTGGTGCCACTTTGGTGGAGGAGGACTATTTAAAATCGTCTTATGTTTCTGATGCAGTATCCTCCCGGTCTTCCATTTCAGCCTCAGCTGGTGCTAACTTTTTCGACAAAGTCAAAATTGATATTGGTACTAAGCAGTCTCAAGAAACATCAGAAACTAGCTACTATAGGGGTAACATTACATACTCTATAACACTGAGCCATGGGGGAGCATTATTTTATCCAGGCATGACTCTACAGAGTTGGCAGGAGAGTACACTCAATAATCTAATAGCTATTGATCGTAGTGGACTACCATTACACTATTTCTTCAATCCATCAATGTTTCCTGACCTCCCACTTCCAACACTAAATAAAGTAGCTCAGTCTGTGAGCCAGGCCATAGGACGGTACTATAAAATTAACACCCATCCTGGGTGTGTTAATGTAGACTCCAAAAACTTCAACTTCCAAGCCAATATAGATGATGGTTCCTGTGAAGGTCCTGCCACCAACCTTAGCTTTGGTGGTGTTTACCAGCAGTGTACACCACAGTCAAATGGAGATGTAATCTGTCAGGAACTCGCTGAGACAAACCCAGCCACTGGCTCATATTCCTGCCAGCAGCCATACACTGCCTCTCTACTGCGTTCTGAACTGCAGGAAAGACCATACAACAGCTATGAATGCCACAGAGAATGTCATTCATGCTGGATTTTTTGGGACTGTTGTAGCGAAGTGTGTGGAAATGTGTACCGTGTCAGAAGTGCACGTGTTGACACCTATTGGTGTTCCAGTAATGGGGTTACTCCAGAATTCTCTGGGTATCTCTTTGGAGGTCTGTTTGGTCCATCTTTACAGAATCCTTTAACCAAATCCAAATCTTGCCCCGCAAATTTCTTTGCTTTGAATTTCTTATCTAGTGGCATTAAGATTTGTTTAAGCAATGACTATGAGGCAGCAACAAAGTACTCTGTACCTTTTGGAGGTTTCTTCAGTTGCCAGTCTACAAATTTACTTGCAGGAGGACAGTCGCGTTGCCCACCACAGTTTAGCCAACATCTTGTTGCCATAAGTGATGGATGCCAGGTACTTTACTGTGTTAAGTCAGGTATTTTCACTGGTGGCGAGTTACCACCCATCCTTCTACCACCCTTCACAAGGCCCCCAGTGATTGGTCTGATAGCCACAAACACTGTAGCTGTGATGACTGAAGGAGATCGAGCTTGGGTTAGAATCAAAGATACAAAGATGTGGAAAGTAGCAAGGCCTGAGGACATCAAGAAAATGGCCCAGCTTTTTGATGACAAATCCTCTCAATCACAAGGGCAAAAAGTTGGCATAGCTTTTGGTGTTCTAGCATTGATTGCTATTGTGGTAGCTGTATCTGTGTTAGCAGTGAAAAAGAGGAAGATGTGTATCGCTTCTAGAAAAGGAAGAGGCTACGAGGAAATTCAAAGTACAGTACAATGTGAGACTAGTGTGGAATGTCAGATAGAAGAACAGCCGGACAATCTGAGTGACAATCAGACTCAGAGTCTCTTGGCATAACATTTTCAAGTTCCACTAAAAAACACTTAGCACTTTCTCTGTGTTAGCCAATAGCTATTAGCAATAATACTATTTGCTTTTTTTTCTAGCTGTGTCCACATTGTATTGAACAATTAAGCAGATAAGTAACGACAGATAAGTGACAATGTAAACAGCATATGTTGTGTTTTGTATGCTGGTATACTGGTCAAAAAAGTTCCATTTTTGTCTGAGGTGTTAGTGCTGGTAAGTGCTTTTCTGGTGCCAGTCTTGCTGGTACACTTACAGGGTTTTGCTGTTATACCCAGTTGAGCAATATACCATTGCTAATAACACAACACATGCTGGTTCTTGTTGTTTCGTAGGAGAGAAACAGCATGAAAAATGCCCACAAACAGTAGTCACAAATGGTGATACAAATGGCAATCAATAATTATGTTATTAAGTAATAAGTTGATTACTGTTTAACTTGCCAATGTACCTTTTTAATGTGTTTTACTATAATCAATGTATATACACAATTGCCTATCATGTAAGTGCCTTATTTTCTATATGTACTTTTTACACCTTTGTTTCCTCAAATCTGTAATTGAAAATGTGGTCATGAAGGTATGAACCAAAAGTGTCCACTTAAAATAAAACAAAAATACACAAACAACAAAATGCACATGGATTATAAACCTGTCTAATCCACTAAATGTATATAATCTTGATGCTAAGCAGCAATTCACTCATTTATGGAATGAGGAAGTGGGCATACCTGGAAAGTCCCAGCACATCAAAATACCAAGTGCAGTATCAGTTCATAAATCTAAAAGGGTATATAGCAACAGTAACACTTATACATAGACATATCAATTTCATAGGATCTAACTTGTCAAAAGCAAGGTTTTCAAGGTGGCCACTTTTAAATGAACAAAAGACTATGAATCATAGTTATTAGGAAGGTGAATCACATATGCAGGGAGTTGTGATAACGTTTATGTTATCAAACCTCAGGGCAATCATTAGCTTTACACTTCATGTACAACAAGTGAAAGCGAAGGCACTGAAAGAACAGCAGAGTATAAGGTTTGCTATTTCATTAGCATGTGAAAGCAGACATTGTTAATATTAGCTAGCTATGCAGTAAATAAAACAAAAACTGTAGAGGTTATAATTAATTTATGAGCTTCAGCTGACATTTAAGCTAGAGAAAACAAACCAAATATAAACCTGTTTAACTGTCTAGCTTTGCCACATGATGGCAAACAAACGTAACATATATGGATAAGTAACGGAATCTAATCATCATTTCTCATTTAAGTGCTATAACCTGAAACGAAAACCATTAAAAGTAATTTTTTATAGCTGTATTACACATTTTTCTTACACAATTTACCAATAGGTGACAGTTTTATAAATTAATAAATAAGCAAAAACTAGAGAAACAGATTAGAAAAGACATCAGCCTAGAACACACCTTAAATACATCATTGGGTGTTGTTTATATAGACATTAAAGATCGTTATTGAGTTTCCAATGGATTATTTTTTTTTACCCTCTAGTAATACTAGTACTATGACTATAGGTTTTAAAAATTATGCAGGGGTTAAATAACTGTGACACAACACTTTTAACTAAATACACTGCTACGCTAAAAAAATAGGGGATATTTCAGGATGAATATCCCCTACTTTTTGTGAGAAGTGTACTACATCATTTATTGTTTTATGTTCATATGCTGTATCGTTCAGCTGATAAAGATAAAGCAAGCACTGTATGGGCTAAAGGTTTGTTTTCTCAGTGTCATTACCATACAGAAGCACTATGTAGTTCTACAAAAACAGAATGTAGTACATCTGCTTCTCTACATACTTTCTGAGCCTCCTTTTTACAACAGAGCATTGTCTCAAAGCAGCTTCATAATATTATATTATCTTGAAAGGCCAATCCCAAGTTGAGCAAGCCTAGGGCGACAGTGGCAACTCTCTGAAAGTGGTAGGAAGAAACCTTGGGAGGACCAAGACTCAACAGGGGACCCTTCCTCCATGGATAGTCTAGATGTTAATTAAATAAATACTTAAAAGTATATTAAATTATAGCAGAATTAGGTCACAGACCACCACAGATCAAGTACGACTGCAATGCTAGCTAGAACTAGGTTAATTACATCTGAAACTACTGGAAACTGAAATGACATACCCAAACCAAAAGAAAAACACAAAACTACAAACTGTGTGAAGTACAACCCCAATTCCAATGAATCTGGGATGATGTGTAAAACATAATAACAAAACAAAAACAGAATATAATTATTTGCAAATCCTTAACACATTTTCAGTTGAATACACTACAAAGACAAGCTATTTACTGTTAAAACGGATAAACTGTTTTGTTTTTTGCAAATATTCACTAATTTGAAATTTGATGCCTGCAACATGTTAAAAGAGTCGGGACAGGGTCAACAAAAGAAGTAAAGTAGAGAACTACTCAAAAAACACCTGTTTGAAACTTTCCACCGATGAGTATCATGATGGAGTATAAAGGGAGCATCCCGCAAGGCTCAGTTGCTCACAAGCAAGGATGGGACGAGGTTCACTACTTTGTGAACAACTGCATGAGCAAAAAGTCCAACAGTTTTAGAACAACATTTCTTATTGTGCAATTCCAATTTTTGGATTTCATCATCTACAGTCCACAATATCATCAAAGATTCAAGGAAATCAAGATTCTGGAGGAATCTCTGAAAGTAAGCGGCAAGCCCGAAAACCAACATTAAATCCTCGTGACCTTCAATCCCTCAGGTGGCACTGCATTAGAAACCGACACCATTTTGTACCAGATATTACCACGTGGGCTCAGGAACACATTAGAAAAACACTGTCAGTGATTACAGTTAATCGCTCCATCTACAAGTCATCTACAAGTTCTTTTTTTTAACCTTTGAAAACAGAAACCTGTTTTGCTTGTTCCATTGTTATTGCACAATGTGTGGTGTACACCATGCATTCCTCTCAAATGATCAGATTAGATTGTAGCTCAGTGACAACAACATCTGTGAGGAACACAAGCAAAACAAATAGAAACAACACTATACACTACTCTGAAACACACTAACATGAAACTGAAATGTAATAGTTAATTAAAAAATGAACACTATACAGAAAACAACTAGTGGTGCTTAACTGGAGATGAACATATCAGGGATTCTCTAAAAATGAAAAACAAGAATGAAGTATGTATTTCAGAAAATAATTTTGAGTATGCTTTTTAGTGTAATGCAACAGCAAAATAATTAGTAATTGTAATTAGTAATTAGTAATTATGTAATTGTGCATAAACTTTTCCAAATTATGGACTGTATAGAAACACACTCTTATCAGATAAGCACAGCAGAGACTGCACTTCCTGATGAGTGTTAGGGAAATCAACTTGTCATCTTTTTACCGTTGCACAAATGTTATCTTGATACCAGATCTTGGTATGGAAATGGTCCAGCAGAGAGTTGATTTATTGACAGAAACCTCATGAAGGACTCGTGCCATTCTGGGTTTGCATATCTAAGCTCCGTTTTAGGAAGTGCACTGAATTGTCTTGTGTAAAATACAACGACAATAAAGCGGTTGACAATAAAGTATTGGTTCCTCAGTTCTCAGAATTCGTCAAAGTCAGTCCTCATTTTGATTAGAAAAATTTGTCTTGGTTCTTGTTGTTTGCTTGGCACTCGGCGCACTTGCTTAATCTGCTGACCTCAGACTCGTACCAGACATAAGTCTATTCAGATACACAAGAGCTCAAGCTTAATGAAGAATCTCTTTCTTGTGTTTTCCTCTGTATTTTGTGCATGTACAGTACTGTATTCTTAGTGCAAATAAGTTTCCATGCATCCTAAATGGTTATTGATTACAGTCAACTGAAAGCAAGCGGGTTCTCTGGAATAAAAGCTGCATTTAACATGAGCAGTTATGCAAGCATCTTGAGTTCAATACAAAAAGTGTTTGGATTTTACTTTTTCAATCAATTTGGCCAGCTGCATGGGTTAATGTATAAGTGTTTAGTCTTTTTTAGTCTGTTTATAGAGTTGGGTCCACTATGACAGTATTATATAAACAGTATTATATATATAAAAAATAAACGTATTAATTCATTATGCGTTTAACTGCAACTGTTTAACACTAGAAAGGGGGAGACAGTCATGTTGACTGTTTTGAAATTTTGAGCTACAATAACTTTCACATAATTAACAAGATGAATTAATTAATTTCTTTATACTGTATGACAACATAAAAATGCATGTAAACTTTAGACAGTCAAAATGAGTGCATTATATAGGGACTTACATGGCAGGAGTTATGAGTGATGGGAAATCTTGTTTGTGATTGTGTTTTAAACATATATAATACAGGTTGTGCTATGATATATACTGCTCACACAAATTAGGGGCTTTATCAATGAAATATCCCATTATTTGTGTGAGCAGTTAGATTGGGGGATTCTCTGACATTCTTCCTTGCAGATCCTCTCCAGTTTCGTCAGGTTGATAGACAGCCATTTTCAGGACTCTCCAGAGATGCTCAGTTGGGTTTAGCTGTCTGCTTAGGGTCATTGTCTTGTTGGAAGGTAAACCTTCGGACCAGTCTGAGGTCCTGAGCTCTCTGGAAGAGGTTTTGATCCAGGATATGTCTGTACTTGGCTGCATTCATCTTTCCTTCAGTTGCAACCAGTTGTCCTGTCACTCTAGCTGAAAAACACCCTCATAGCATGATGCTGCCACCACCATGTTTCACTGTTGGGATTGTATAGGGCAGGTGATGAGCAGTGTCTGGTTTTCTGGATTGAAAAAAGGTCAATATTCCTCTTATCAGACCAGAGAATCTTATTTCTCATAGTCTGGGAGTCTTTCATGTGTTTTTTGGCAAACTCTATGTGGGTCATAAAGTCCCGACTGGTGAAGGGCTACAGTGATAGTTGACTTTTTGGAACTTTCTCCCATCTTCCTGCTGCATCTCTGGAGCTCAGTCACAGTGATCTTTGGGTTCTTCTTTACCTGTCTCACCAAGGCTGTTCTCCCACTATTGTTCAGTTTGGCTGGATGGTCAGGTCTAGGAAGAGTTCTGGTCGACCCAAACTTCTTCCATTTAAAGATTATGCAGGCCACTGTGCTCTTAGGAACCTTGAGTGCTGCAGAAATTTTTTGTAACCTTGGCCAGATCTGTGCCTTGCAACAATCCTGTCTCTGAGCTCCTTTGGGCAGTTATATATACAGGTGTGTGCCTTTCCTAACCAGTCCAATCAGTTCAATTAAACACAACTCAATGAAGTAGTAGAACCATCTCAAGAAGGATAAGAAGAAATGTAGTGCTTGTGAGTTAAATATGAGTGTCACAGCAAAGGATCTGAATACTTATGACCATGGGATAGTTCATATGTGATATTTATAACACAAGATTATGATATGTGATATTTTATGTCAAGATGGGATGCTGAGTGTACACTAGTGAGAAATAAAATTTTATAACTTTTTTGATATTAGCAAATGGCTGAAATGAACCAAAGAGTGGAAAACTTTAAGTGTCTGAATACTCTACTTACCCACTGTAGGTATGGAAAAGAATATACACATGAATATGCTTCATATAACTTGTAACACAGGAAATGGCTTATGGGACTAAATAACAATTAAATATCATCTAAAATTATTTGTAAAAACATTGCTTCGCAGACATAGAAAAATCAATAAAATTTTTTACTTGCTCTAATTGCTCAATTGCTTTGCTCTTAAGTCTAATTTGATATCTGAACATTCTGAAAATTCACATTTTGTGTTCATCGGCAACATTTGTGTAACTTCCTATTGACTCTACAACCATTCCTGTATACAATCGATTCTCACAGACTGTCCGTGTCACCATAATGGAAAATGATTAAGATACCGGTAATATGAAACTAAGCTGCTGGACCTATGTTCCAGAAGGCTTGTCGAGAACTGAAAACGATGGTTACTGAGCCCATTTTTCACGTAAGGAATCATGTAAATTGAATTTATCTGTTGCAAACCCCCAGAAAACCCCATAGTGTATACGAAATTGTATGCATTCGATCATAAGTAAAATGTATCATGAACCGATGAGTTTATTATAATCTATATTGTATCATAGCTGAATCTATTACACATAACCTATTATACATTAACCTACAGCTAAACAGAAGCATTAACACAAAGCTTATTTTATAATAAACTGTTGTTAAATCTTGTGTAATTTAGTGAATAAAGGATAGAAAGTAAAAAGTGAAACAGTATGTGGTGAGAGTATGCAGGCAGTTCTTGGAGGGTGAAAGAATTGATACCATTGCAGTCTGTGGCTATGATATGTCAGCTGGGTTCCCTGAACATCAGAATCGTCAATTCCATCTTCATTTACCTGTAAAGAAAAACAAAAGTTTTGAACTTCTTGTGTTGATAACTTTTGAACCACTAGAGTTATTGTAAATCTTTTTACAGAATAATTTCTGAGGCAATTCCAGTCTTCTCAGATAAGTTATATGACCACCTTTCCACTGGAAAAACCTGATCCAATATGGCGGCTTTCAAGATGTTCAAGATGTAGACCATGTTCCGGACATAGCCTAAAAGAAATAAGCTGCCTGTGTGTGGGACTGCGGTAGCCTAGCGGTTAAGGTACTGGACTCTGGACCAGAAGGTCTAGGGTTAAAATCCCACCTCTTCCCTTGAGCAAGGCCCTTCCCTTAACCCACCATTGCTTGGACTGTAAGACTGTATGAGTTGTAAGTCGCTCTGGATAAGGGCGTCTGCAAAATTCTGGAAATAGAAATGTGTCTTGTGATTCACCTTGTTCAATGTACAAAAGCCACATTATCATTCATAAATCTAGTACTTTTAGTCATATTGATTGATATAAATAATATGAAAGGGAACAACACATCACTAACTGGAATATATTGGAAAATATATTAATACATAAAACCATGACAAAATAATGTGAAGTTGATGACCCAACGTGTCAGACCAGTCATAGTGTTGTTCATGAAGCTATAGTGGAACAAAACAAATGAGTTTTCTATTTTATGTCACGAAAGTTGAAGGAGTCAGAGGCAAACGCGACATGCAGGACAACCAGGTTTATTGAAACTAAATAAACGAAACAACAGGCGGGAGGATCAAGGACTGGAAACGACAATGAAAGATCCTACCTCACCTGTGAACAAAACAAAAAACAAAAAAAGAGTCCTCGCTGATCCGGGACAGGTGTGCAGTCGTCAGGCGTGACATTTCAAAATAAAATCACATTTTGTAAGCAGTGTGTTTGTTTCACGCAGAGCACTAGTTGTGTGAATGTTAATTGTTAGGGAGATTTTTTTCTTTTTGGATGCTTTGGATTATTTATGATCAGGGCTGCTGTAATCACGAGAATTATTCTGCCATCATGTTTATGTTTCATCTGCCAAGACAAAGTTCCATGGTCTTGATGTCTTGATGGAAGTGTTGTCCTTGTTCTTTATTTATAGCTATACGATGTGAGGGGAAGTAGTTCAGGAGTGTCAATGCATTTTGACACTCATAGCCTTTGAAAAGCAGGCAACATATTTTGACCTACCGGTAAATGGTTATAATTTTCTGCCCCAAAGTTGCCAAGATGTATTCACATCAGATAAAGCAGACGAAGCATCCATTTCTATGGTTCTCAATGTCCTGAGAAATTCTCTATCTTTGATTAAAAGCCTAATTTGTGGGTTGTCCATTATGCCAGCTGGTGAAAGAGCAGGAACTTTGGTACACAGGTACTTGTAGCACTTCCCAACTTGATACCTTGAAGCCCTACCAAACGGTTTCATGAGTCCAATTATATTTGCAATGGGACTTTAAGTGTAATGCACTTTCTGAAGATTAAGATAAAGGTTCGTGCTTAATATTCTTTATACTAATCCTAAATTTCTCTCAAGCGGGTCATGTTCCGCCTAGCCTCTCAGCTATCCCAAAGGCACAAGAAGCAAGGAAATTGTGTGTAAATGCTTTGTTGTCCTAGAAGCATGTATATACCACATAAAATCCAACAAGGATCATTATATAAATCTGAAGAATGGTTCCTGTGGATTAATAATCTTATTTCATATTTAAGTGTAATCAATGGGAATGGAGCTATTTTATTGCCATTGTGGAGCAATGCACACTTTAGACTGTAAATAAAAAAGCCTCCGTTCGCCAACTACATAACTATCACATTCCAGTTTACTCGATAAGTCCTATTACGTTGATGAGGTACAAAAGGTCCTTGTCCATATCAAAATATTTCAGAAGATCTCTCTCTATGTCACAATACATGCAGGGGGCCAACAGGTTATTTTCCTTGAACCCAGTAACTGACAACTTCAGCAGATCAAGATCTCATACCCAGTCATTCAAGACAGCTTGAGCGAATAACTGCCATATTTTGGCACTTCTGAGGATACATAATCTTCATTGACTGAACCTTTCGAAAATTGGAATGACAGAACTCATTGTTGCCTGAACTTTCCAATGATTGAAGATAGGTCCAACTGGTCTTAAAGCTGAGGGGAAATTTGGGTACTGGATGGAAGATCTGGTCTGTGTGTTCATGCTTGTAATAATTACCATGCAGAAATAGCAGTCATCAACATAGTTTTGACACTCCATTAGTCCACTGTTTCAGGTTTTCAACACGTCCTGTACACTTTATGTGGTACCCAAGGTTTGTCCTGGTCACCCAGATTAACCCCCAAAATGTGCATGACAAGGTTTTTGTACAGATATATTTGTCCTACAACCACAAATTCAACAGAATATATCACAATCATTCTGGCACGTCCATGAACTATTGTGCATTAGATGGCGTATTCAACAAAAATAGATTTAGCAAAGTTAAATTTGCTGCAACTTCTAAGCCTCTTGAACAACTGAATGGTGCAGTCAATCGCTGCTTATACAGTCATTAAGTGCCGATGTCAGCAGTTTTAAACTGTTTAATCAGCAGTCTTCCTATTAGTTATACTGACTGTTAGCATTTCTTTTTGCATATTCAGCTTGACTTGCTGTGAATTAATTGTTTTATTTAACTTTTGCATGTTCAGCATAGCTAAATAATAATGTTGTGTTATTCATGAGTAGACAGCGTTTTGCGGGACTGGAGAAAACTGATGTGATTTTTGGAATCAGCACGCTAAAATACATAAAAGGTCATGTTATCTTGTAGTCAGCAAAATTGATATCGACCTGTGTAGTGTGTAATTGACATGGGTTACTGTTATAAAGCTGTGAATTACTATGTGATTTCTTTTAAACACAAACAGTGTGTACTAACCAAAACACATCATATTGTTTTGCTTCCACATTGAAAACTCACTGATTTCACTGTCTTCAAAGAAAAAACACAAAAGAAACTTGTACTTAGCACTTCCATTTTGCCTGGAAGTGTTGAAGCTGAATCACTGATCCTCAAATTGCAATAAATAAAGAATTTCAAAATTGTGAATAAAACAAACAAAACATTAAATAGCACCTCAAAAAGTGAGCTTGGGTGGCACATAAGTTATTCAGCTAACAGACTAATTTCAAAGACTTTTGAAATTCACAAATACAGTTCATACATGACCAAATTACCAGTTTTATTACGAGTATATAATATAATATAACATGAAATAATCTTCATTTCCGCATGTTTTTAATGAAAATTAATTACTACAAACCAAGCTGTGTGTTCAGAAACAGTCACAAAGTTTTTTTTTGTTGTATATAATAGGTGAAATAAACATAAAATAGGTGACACAACAAAATAAATAAAAATTTTATATATATATATAATTAATAAATTCAAAATTATAAATTTTGTAATATCACCTATTTTATGTCAGCATTATACACACACATATATATATATATATACATATATACACACACACACACACACACACACACACACACACACACACACACACACACACACACACACACACACACA
>JAUZST010006619.1:0-14719 GCA_034779995.1 Parotocinclus haroldoi
GGTTATGCTTCCTACTTTAAACTGGGTTTTAAAAGAAGCACAAACACCACCAAGTTGGAAGGAAGCAGTAATTTCAGATATATTAAAGGAAGACAAGGATAATACAGAGTGTGGGTCATACAGACCAATATCTGTCCTAAATATAGATTATAGACTTTTCACTTCTATCATGTCTAAAAGATTAGAGGAGTTTCTACCCACCCTGATTCATAACAATCAGACTGGTTTTGTAAAACAACGTCAAACACAGGACAACATACGAAGATCACTACATGTCATAGATCATATACAAAAAATAAAATAAAAGCAGTGGTGATGAGTGTTGATGCTGAAAAGGCATTTGACTCAGTTAACTGGATGTTTCTCTATAGAGTTTTACACAGATTCGGCCTACACAATACGATTATTACAACTATACAGGCCTTATATAATAACCCAGTAGCTAGGATTACAATTAACGGATATTTATCAAACCGCTTTACTATGGAAAGAGGCTCTAGACAGGGATGTGCATGGTCACCCCAGTTGTTTGCTTTATTCTTGAAGCCACTGGCTCAATTTATTAGACAAAATGAAGACATTAGCGGAATTACAATTAAAGGGGTAGTGCATAAACTGGCTTGCTATGCCCATGATATTTTGGTATATTTAGCTAAACCAACATATTCCTTACCCCACCTGATGCAGTTTGAATTATATGGTCAACTCTCAGGATGTAAAATTAATGTAAGTAAAACTCAGCCACTCAGCAACTATAACATACCAGAAACAATTAAAAATAGGTACCCTCTGACATGGCATACAGTATATCTAAAATATCTAGGTATTACAATACCAAAAGACGTTGCAAAACTATCGGAATGTAATTATCAGCCTATAAATGAAAGAATCAAGGAGGATATCGTAAGATGTCTTTCTTCAACTTCAGCTCAAGAATTGAATCTATTAAAATGAATATACTACCTAGATTGTTATACTAATTCCAAACCCTACCTATAGAGGCCAATCAAAACCAATTCAATGAATGGGACAAAATGATGTCGAGATACATATTTGCAAGAAAAGAGGCCTAGGGTCCGCCTTAAAACCTTACAATTAATCAAAGAAAAGGGGTGATGGCGTCTGCCTTCTCTAAGAGATTACTACTTCGCAGCACAAATGAGGGCGGTGATATACTGGGGCAACCTATTATATAATGCACACTGGAAGAATATTGAGGAGAAAATAACCTCCATACCCATACAGACATTACTAGTAGATGACAATCTACAAGGCTACATAGACACTATTGATAACTCATGGGTGAAATGGACCCTTAAAGTATGGAAAACTGTTATAAAAGTATACAAAGTAGGGGGGGACATTGTAATTCTTAAATGGTGTGCATATTATTCCAACTCTGCACCAAATAAACTGGATTCCAGATTTAAAGACTGGACGACCAAGGGAATAACAGCATTGTGTACGATATTGGAAAAAGGAGCATTTTTAGGAGAAATTTTATTAAAACAGAGACACAAATTGTAACTGAGTCAAGTACAGGTCTGATGGATTTGTTCAGGAAAGCATATAACGCAGATACCAGCGGTAGAATTATTTAATGTGGGTATAAAGCCCTGTCAGATTTAAAAACACATTCAACTTTATACACTAAAACAAAATGGGAGAAGGAAGGAGGGATATAAATACCAGATGAAGAATGGAAAATACTATGGAGTTACCAATTTAAATGCACCAGGTCCCAGTATTGGAGAGAGTTTGGGTGGAAAAACCTGATACGATATTTTCTTACACCCTCTCAGAAGGCCCATTATGATAATAATCCCCCAGTGTGCTGGAGGAACTGTGGGAATCTAAACACAACTCACTACCATATATTTTGGGACTGCCCCGGTATTAAAGACTACTGGAAGATTATACATGAAGCCCTGCAAGAGACCTTTGAATATGAAATTACCTTAGAAAGCAAGACTTTATATTTTGGGCTCGTACCCCAAAAATGGGAGAAAAGAGATAAATATCTAATCAACATATTGTTGGTGGCAGCTAAGAAAACTATCCCTAGGAAGTGGTTGTCACAGGAGTGTCCAACTTTAAATGTATGGATGGATATTATAACGGACATATACAAAATGGAAAAAATGACCGCGTTTGTTAATCTTACTATGAGACAGTTCATCTCAGACTGGAAAAAATGGGTTAAATATGCCACACCCTTAGGCCTGATTTTATATTCACAAACTAATCATATTTCTGAATAGACAATCCCCCTGTATGTATATAGCTCAGATACTTTGAATTTTCTTTTTTTTTCCTGGGGGTGGGAGGGACGGTGGAGACGGTGGAGACGGTGGGGGGGGATTGGTTAGATTTATGTATGGAGACATATAGAGAATGTATGACAATTTGTGTTTGCTTTTGACGTATATGTCTGTGCACATACCCGCAGAAAGATTGAAATATGTCTTGCAATGTTATGTATGCTATTGTATGACATAAGGTCTTGGAGACTGGGACTGCACCACTGACCTGAAGCCCAGGGCCAAACCTGACAGGGCTCGGGTGTACTCTCTATTGGTCACTGAGGACAACACCATGGATTATACCCAAGCCCTGGATGACAGTATCATCCACCCATCCTTGTCTCCTTTCTCATCGGGGATATTTTTCATGGCCAAGAAAGGGAGACCCTGCATCAACTACTGTGGTCAGAATGAGGTCACAGTTAAGTGACCCTATACCCTTGGTACCCTCTGTCTCCGCTGTGGTTCACCAAGCTGAATCTGAAGAATGCCTACAACCTTATCAGTATTCCGCTTTCAGCATGGCAGATGGCCACTTTAAGTACTTGGGTTGTCTAATGCCCCAGCCATATTCTTGGCCTTCATGCGAGTTCCATGCTCGCCAGGCCCGTTGGTCTCTCTTCTTTGCCAACTTCAGCTTCACAATCACCTACCGACCTGGTGACCACCTCAAGGCGGACCTCAAGTTGGACACCCTGTCGCGTCAGCATGGCATTGGAACTGAGCCCCCGATTCCCCTCGGCCTTCACCCAGTTCGGGATCCAGCATTCATTCACACCGACTGAGGTCCCCAATTCACATCCAACATCTGGTTCTCATTCCTATACAAACTGGGGGTAGCTGTCAGCCTCACAAGGGGGTATCACCCCCAGTCCAATGGCCAGTGCCAGCAGGAGAACCAGGAAGTTCCTTCTACTTTTCTGCACCCATAGCCCTGACTGTGCACGCCTCGTCCCTTGGGTGAGGATATTCCAGAACTTCATTCATCATTCATCCTCCACCGGCCTCACACCATTCCAGTATGTGATGGGCTTCCAGCCCCCATTCGTCGACACCCAACACCTTCGGACGCCTCAGGAGTCAACACCTGGTTCCAGCAAAGCACGACTGTCTGGAAAAATGCATCTTCCGGGGCATCCAAAGGTACAAGTAACAGGTGGACTGGAGGAGGGTCTCGACCAGACTCATCCAGCTGTGCAGTTGTGATCCTTGTGCGAGTTGTGACAAGAGGTTTATGAAACTTGATATTACAGAAACGAGAAGGGCACTGAAAAGCCTGCAGAGCTCTAAATGAATGACCCTTGCAGCTATAACAGTAATTTATTAACCTGTGGCCATGAAAGTGATCATAACACCTCAATTCAATAATTTGGAAGGGTGAGTGAATTATTTTGTAAATAAAGTGTATGTGAGAATTAACACCCTGAAACAATGAAGAGCAATCTCCTTTATGCATCCTTGTTAAAATTCGTTCTGTTTCTCTGAATAGTTTTCCATCTCCAAAACACATTTATTTAATTCTATATTTCAGTAGCGAAAAGGGCACTGAGAAGCCTAAAGAATTTGTGAGAAAAACTCTAACTGCCTGATCCACTGCACACAATTAGCCAGCGTGTTAAAGCTCGCTGCTCAACATGTCAGTGCTTATAAGGAATGCTTTTCGCTTTCACCAATATTGGTTAGAATTGGTTGGAATTATTGGTTAGCAGCACAGAGTAAAATAACAATTACTGATGTCAATTAGTGATTCCATGCATTAGTGAGGTCAGACACTGATGTTGGACGAGAAGGCCTGGCTTGCATTCTCCACTCTCTAATTTATCCTAAAGGTGTACCATCATGATACCACAATGGGAGCGTGTGAGAGTGACATATTCCTTTACAAATGTTTGCAGAAGCAGTCTGCATGTCTAGGTGAATATTGGCGAGTGAATACTTTTGGTAATATAGTGGATTGTACATTTATAGATGCTGTATAAATAGGTGTCAAAAAATAATACCAGCAAACATTGCGCAAAACCGAGAAACATTGTGTAGGCTTATTAGATTCTCAGTGTAACCTTCTATGCCCCTAGGGGATGAATAAAGTTTTCTGAATTTGAATCTGAACATGGAGAGTTTAAGTCACACTAACAGCACCTTCGCTCTGGACCTGTACCGGACATATTTGATGAATATCTTGATCTTTACAGGTCCTGTCTGTCTGTTCAGTCCCTGTTGTTCATAATCATGTCAAAGGGCTCATCTCTGAGATACAAAACCCTAACAGACTATGAAAATAGTGCAAAGCAAGACTGTCTGGGAAAATGCCCACCTACACATATCCCGGGACATCCGAAGGTGCAAGTACCAGGTGGACTGGAGGTGACCATAGACCTCAAGCTCCAGGGGAGTAAAAAACTATTGCCTAAATGCATTGTACCCTTAAAGTTTGCCAAAAAACTTAATGACATCACTTACAGTGGGTACAGAAAGACCCATTTACATTTTTCACTCTTTGTTTTATTGCAGCCATTTGCTAAGAATCAAAAAAGTTCATTTTATTTCTCATTAATGTACACTCAGCATCCCATCTTGACAGAAAAAATACATAGACATTTTTGCTAAAGTATTAAAAAAGAAAAACTGAAATATCACATGGTTATAAGTATTCAGACCCTTTACTCAGTATTTAGTAGAAGCTCCTTTTTAAGTTAGTCCAGCCATGGGTCTTCCTGGGAATCATGCAACATGTTTTTCACGTCTTGATTTGGGGATTCTCTGCCATTCTTCCTTACAGATCCTCTCCAGTTCCATCAGGTTTGATGGAGAACATTTGTAGACAGCCATTATCAGGTCTCTTCAGAGATGCTCAATAGGGTTTAGGTCAGGGCTCTGGCTAGACCAGTTAAGAATGGTCACAGAGTTGTTCCGAAGCCACTCCTGTTAGGATTCGCAATGTGAGCCCTTTTGCGTTGTTCGCCCTGGATCTTCGGCCATAGCTGCCGTCACTAGATCCCCGGCTCTGAAAGACGTCCTTTATTTTCCCCTGTTTTTTGTCCTTTTACTTTTTTCTGTTTGGGCTGCTTTTAGTTTTCTTATTCTTTTCCTTTTTACAGGCTCGTTCGCGGTACCCCGGCTACTATAGGCGCTGTTGCTTGCCCCCGGCACGAAGCCGCTCTGGACCCTCTGACGCGGAGCCATTATGACGGTACCGCAACCCCGCCTTCGCCATGGGACCCGCTTTGCTCCAACTCGTTCGTGAACCCCTGGGACCCTGTCGCCCTGGACCTCAAAGAAATGGACCTCAGCGGACTCTCAGCGCCCAGGCTGTTTGCGGACCATTGGACAGCTATGGAGTGGGCCCCTCGGCCCCACCATGGGACTCTGGACTCCGGTCTCAAAGCCCCTACCGGACTCGTGTGTGGACTAAAATTTCAGCTATCGTTTAAATGCCTGCTACGGGTGTTTTTGTTTAATAAATGTTCTTTGGTTTTCCTCGTATTTGTTGTCTGTCTGTGCATACTGCATTATGGGCTCCGGTCTTAAAACCCGATAGGGATTCTGGAGATTTACCGAGACCAGGAATGGTCTTGGGAGATCTCCGAGACACCCTATCGTAACAACTTCTTTGTTTTTTAAGCTGTGTGTGCTTTCATATGTCTTGCACTGATGAGAGGCTTCCATCGAGCCACTCTGCCAAAAAGCCCTGACTGGTAGAGGGCTGCAGTGATAGTTGACTTTGTGGAACTTTCTCGCACCTACCTACTGCATCTCTGGAGCTCAGCCACAGTGATCTTTAGGTTCTTCTTTACCTTTCTCATAATTTATAATTAATAATCAATAATTTATTAACTTGTGGCCATGAAAGTGATCGTAACACCTCAATTCAATAATTTGGAAGGGTAAGTGAATTCTTTTGTAAATAAAGTGTATGTGAGAATTAACACCCTGAAACCATGAAGAGCAATCTCCTTTATGCATCCTTGTTAAAATTCGCTTTGTTTTAGGGACCTTTAAATTATGCTGTGTAATGTATCAAGTGTTATCAATTCACTTTACTTTCTCTGAATACTTTTTTTGTCTTCAAAACACATTTATTTAATTCTATATTTCAGAAGCGAAAAGGGCACTGATAAGCCTGAAGAATTTGTGAGAAAAACTCTAACTGCCTGATCCACTGCACACAATTAGTCTGCGTGTTAAAGCTCGCTGCTCAACATGTCAGTGCTTATAAGGAATGCAATGTTACACAACATTCTGTCTGCTATTTAAACCAATTATATTGGCAAAAATATACACTCGTCTGCCGTCACACGCACATGAACTTAAGTTTTATCCCAATGAAAACCAGTAAAATGATGCTGAGGTGGAGAATCATCTAAGTGTGTAGTGCTGGTACTGGTACTGGAACATCAGATATTTATGGTATCTTTATCCTAAAGGTACCACAATGGGAGTACCTGAGAGTGACACATTCCGTTACAAATGTTTGCGGAAGCAGTTTGCATGCCTAGGTGATTGAATATTGGCGAGTGAATACTTCTGATAATATACTGTATACTGTACATTTACAGATACTGTATAAATACTTTAGAGATTCTCAATATGGTTTAGGTCAGGGCTCTGGCTGGGCCAGTTAAGAATGGTCACAGAGTTGTTCTGAAGCCACTCCTTTGTTATTTAAGCTGTGTGCTTAGGGCTATTGTCTTGTTGGAAGGTGAACCTTCATCCCAGTCTGAGGTCCTGAGCATTCTGGAAGAGGTTTTCTTCCAGGGTCTGTCTGTACTTGGCTGCATTCATCTTTCCTTCAGTTGCAACCAGTCGTCCTGTCCCTGCAGCTGAAAAACACCCCCATAACATGATGCTGCCACCACCATGTTTCCCTGTTGGGATTGTATAAGGCAGGTGATGAGCAGTGCCTGGTTTCTTCACAGATACCACTTAGAATTAACGCCAGAATGTTCAATCTTAATTTCATCAGACCACAGAATCTTATTTCTCATAGTCTGGGAGTCTTTCATGTGTTTTTTGGCAAACTCTTTGTGGGCTTTCATATAACTTGCACTGATGAGAGGCTTCCATCGGGCCACTCTGACATAAAGCTCCGACTGGTGGAGGATTGCAGTGATAGTTGACTTTGTGGAACTTTCTCCCACCTTCCTACTGCATCTCTGGAGCTCAGCCACAGTGATCTTTAGGTTATTCTTTACCTTTCTCACCAAGACTCTTCTGCCATGATTGCTTAGGTTGGCTGGAAAAACTTGAGTGCGGAGAAAAGCACTCAAGTGGAAGATACATCTGTGTGAAAGAGAGTATAAAAGAGTGAGTGAAGAGATGCTTGAGGAACTCGGCTGACACTGCATTGTTATCTGACTTCCCAGATCAATCTGTATGACATTAAAGGTGATTACGGCATCACTGACTGAGAGTTATTTCTTCTCTACACATCAAATGAACATGCAAAGTGGTTTTAAGGATCAACTTCAACAACGGCCAGATCTAGGAAGAGTTGTGGTTGTCACAAATGTCTTCCATTTAAGGATTGTGTCTTTCCTAATCAAGTACAAACAGTTCAATTAAACACAGCTGGACTCCAATGAAAGAGTAGAACCATCTCAAGAAGGATAAGAAGACATGGACAGATTGCGCGTTAAATATGAAAGTCACAGCAAAGGGTCTGAATACCTATGACTATGTGATATTTCAGTTATTTTTAATAAATTTACAAAATTTTCTAAGTCTGTTTTTCCTGTCAAGATGGGATGCTGAGTGTACATTAATGATAAATAAAATGAACTGTTTTGATTTTAGCAAATGGCTGCAATGAAACAAATAGTGAAAATGAAAGGGGTCAGAATACTTTACGTACCTACTGTATAAACTCCTTACTCTTCACATGTGCACTCACCCCTTTCCATTTTTCTCCCAGGGCTCACCCCCTGGAAGTGCTATGGCAACAGTTTTGTTTCATAATAAAACCGTACTACAACTCATTCAGCCGTGCAGTTGTGATCCTTGTGTGGGTTGTGACAAGAGGTTTATGGAACTTAATATTTCAGAAGTGAGAAGGGCACTGAAAAGCCTGCAGAGCTCTAAATGAATGACCCTTGCAGCTATAACAGCAACAACTCTTCTGGGAAGTATTTTCAGAAATATTAGAAATAAATTTATTTGAATATTTGATTCATTGTTCGAGAAATTCATTAGTGAGGTCAGACACCGATGCTGGAGGACAGGAGGTCCTCAAGGAAGTGTTGAGGTTAGGACTCAGTCCAGCCAAGTACAAAATGATCAAAGTATGATATATAGTTGTTTCCATCGGAGCAGAATATACTGTATGTGCAGGGTGAGTTAAAAGTCACCCTTTTATTTCATAACAAAAAGTGCAATATGAACAATATGAAATATCTGAATATCCCAACATGTAATGGGTAAGGGAGCCTTTTATGTTCTGAACATGGCCGACATCTTGAAAGCTTCCATAATGAATCAAGGACAACTGCAACAATGGTTTTGGCAACCTTTGCGAAAACTCCAGGAAGCAGTATGCAATGTGCCCTGTGTCATTTTTGACTCACCCTGCAAAGATATATATATATATGATATGTTAGGCAGATGGTGGGAAAATCTATCCAGTCTAGTTTGCCTTTTAAATCAGCTCTGTGCAGCTGGATCCTGAACTTCCTGTCGGGCCGTCGCCAGGTGGTATGGTTGGGCAGCATCACCTCCTCTTCACTGACTCCCCAGGACTGTGTGCTCAGCCTGCTCCTTTACTCCCTGTACACCTGTGGCTGCACAGCCAAACACAGCTCCAACGTCATCATGAAATTTGCAGACGATACAACAATAGTGGGCCTGATCTCCAACAACAACGAGGAGGCCTACAGGGAGGAGGTCAATCTCCTGACACAATGGTGCCAGGAGAATAACCTTTCTCTCAACGTCAGCAAGACCAAGGAGCTGATAGTGTACTTCAGGAAGCAGGAGAAAGTGCACACCCCCATCACCATCAATGGGGCCACAGTGGAGAGGGTCAGCAGTTTCAAGTTCCTTGGTGTTCACATCACAGAGGAACTAACATAGACTGAACACACTACATGGGTGGTGAAGAAAGCACATCAGCGCCTCTTCTACCTTAGACGGCTGAGGAGGTTTGGTATGAACCCCCGCATCCTCAGAATATTCTACACAGGAACTGTGGAGAGCATATTAACATGTTCCATCACCACCTGGTAGGGGAACTGGACTGCCGCCGCGCGGAAAGCCCTGCAGAGGATGGTGCGGTCAGCCCAGTACATCACCGGGGTCCAGCTCCCAAACCTCCAGGATTTGTACACCAGGCGCTGTCTGAGGAAGACCAGGAGGATCCTCAAAGACTCTACCCACCCAAGCCACTGTCTTTTCACACCAATGCTGAGCGGCAGGAGGTACAGGAGCATAAGGACCAGAACCAGCTGGTTCAGAGACAGCTTCTTTTCCCAGGCCACGAGGCTGCTGAACAGTCAGTAGTGCTGGTGTAGCAGTCAATGGACCTGTGACGTGTACATCTGTATATACAACAGCTTCTATTTATTCACTCTTATCACAAAACTGTTAATACTGTGCAATACCGTGTAACATCAGCATCAAGTTGCTACCACAACTTCTATTTAATAATTATAACTTTATAACTGTGTGTAATACTGGTGTATATTATGTAGCACTACTTTGGGCATTTATGATTGAGTTTATAGTGGCTTGTGTTATATCTCTAGAGGCATTGGTGTGTTGATAGAGAGTGGTTACAAATGTTCTGTGTACCTCGGTTATTGTTCGATAAATTCTTTTAATGGACCCTCTTGCATTCTGTCCTACAAACCCCAGACTGGGACATTCCACAATGAATAAATAAATGAATCTATTTACTGCATGTATGTTACACTTGGGGAGACAGTCATTTTACAGTCATGGTTAGCGTTAACATTTAACAGCTCCAGAGATCCCCAGTTTGAATACTGAACTGGACTCCCATGTTCTCTAAATTTCAGATACATGTGTTGGGTCTATCTGTAGTGTTACTGTGATAATAATTTAGCAGTGGAAATGGTGGGTGGCATTGGTGGGTGGAATTGGGCAAATGCCATGCCCTTTTTCTTTACCCCTTTGCTGACGCTCAGCGTGGAGAAGGACAGGTTTGTGTCAAGTCCAGAGCGAAGGCGCTGTTGCATAAAATCCACAACACAACAATGTTAATAAATATTGTATCGTCTATTTGACAAAGATCGCAGCACTGGAAACCGAGAGCTTTCCCACAAAACAGATTTTCACTGACAGCTAAAATCACAATCAAGCTGTTAACCCCAACAAAAACAACATATTGATTACAGTGCCAGACATGCCAACAAAATCATGTCAAAACACACTCTCTACCCACTCTCAAGCATAGCTTGCCAGCATCACAGAATAGTTCTTTTTATTTTGGATATTCGACTTTCTGGTGCTAATAACTTTTAAACGGAATGCAACAGTAAATATTTATAAATCTTTTACTTACTTAAAGATAAAACACACACAAAACACACAAACACGCATTTTGAGCTCATATTACATAAAAATGAAAAAGTCACATAAAATAAAGCACAGTGTTAGTGCAGCCCCTCTTCACTAAATTTTATTTTTGATTCCCAAATCCTCCATCACCCCGTGGAAATTTAAGCATGGAGAGTTTGAGTAATGCTTTTCTAGCAAGCCTTTGCTCTGGATTTGAGTGAGAGCACCCAGGACTCAAACCTGTTATTCTTCCCTCTGAGCAGCAGAGTCAGGCTCGGTATGATCTACCTAGGAGCTTGATGAACTACTGCTGAAGAAATGGCTAAGGTAAGATATTTGGGCTTAAACACACAGTAGTTCTACAACTGTTCTACTTTGATATTACTTTAAATACCAAATCTACTACTAAAACATAATTTCATAATTTCATTGTCATAATGTCAATTTGCACTTAGAATCTCTGTCTTTCACACACATGGCCTGTCTTGCTGCAGAGCGCCTCATTCTTAGTCTGATTCTTTAGTCTGATTTTTTAATGAAGGTTATGTCCCAACGCCTTGAAGGTCTTTCCAAATTTCCTTAACAAATTAATTGTATTATTTGCTATTTATATTTTATATTATTTATTAGTTATTCATTAGTTTAATATTAATTAGTAGACACTAGCTAGCATTAGCTAGTAACTTTACATCTGATGGGAACTGTTACTATACAATAGAAAGTGTACTTTCATCACATTATATTACCGATGTCTGTTAGTCGTCTTTCATTCACTTCTTTTCGTTTCTTTCTCCCCTTGTCAGCAGGGGGCTGATGTCTTTTGCATGTGTTGCTGGTGGCTTGTTACACACTCCTTTTGCCTTTTCCCCACAGGTACAGTATAAAGTGACAGGGAGCGGGCTATTAGTATCAGGAGGTTGACGAACAGAGCACGCATGTAACACAGAAATTATTATAGTTAGGGCTAATGTTATTTGACTGTGATATTGGCTTTGGTCGTTTTTTATATTAACAAATGAGAACCAAATGACAACGACAACAAAATGTCGCCCCACCTCCTATGTCAGAGGTCAGCCCTGTTAACCACCACCTACTGTTCAGACAACGTACAAAACCAGCAGGTAAAGAGATCCAGCAGTGGAAATAAAATATTAAAATATAAATAGAATATTTTTTTAAATCTAGAAATAAAACTGTAATAAATAAACTGTAAATAAAATGACTGTATGTTGCTTGATAGAGAATGAGTAATGATGTTAATAATGTTCATCTGGAGAGTAAACTGACTGGGTTTTACAAAACTGTTCTGGTCTGTATTTATGTTATTTAAAAGCTGGGGTGAGAAATGAGATAGTTTAACATCTGATGAGAGATACAACAGTCAGACGTGATAATATTCAGCATCTGGAAAGAAAACTGACAGTGTCTGTATTTACATATAATACCAGAGAGAGGACTGACTGTGGCATTATTTATGCTGTTTAACAGCTGAAAAGGAAACTGGGATTGTCTGTATTGATGTTACTTAACATCTGGAGTGTGAATACTTTTAAGATGAATTAGAATGGAGACTGTGATCCAGGTCTTCTTGTCCAGCATCAGTTTCTGACCTCACTAATTCACTTCTGTAAGAATTAATTTTAAAAAATCAAATAAAAACATTTCTAATCCTTTTCTGGAAAGATGTCCCAGAAGAGTTGATGCCGAGTTATTAAGAATGGGATGACATTTAAGGTCATATGCATCTGCAGGCAAGACAGTGAATAATTTTGGCAATATAATTTGTCTACATAACAGACTGAATGTTGAGCAATGTCACATTCCTTATAAGCACTGACATGTTGAGCTGCAAACATTAGCACACAGGGATCAGTCAGTTTTTCACAGCATCTCATTAATTCTGCAGGCGTCTCAGTGAAATGTCAAACTCCATAAATGTATTTTGGAGACGTAAAAAGAGAGAGAGAAGTTGATAAAAATTTTACCCAACTTAAATTGTAAAAAATATTAGAAATCAATATGTGGAGATAAATGTTGAAATTAAATAAGTGAGGTATATAGGAATTCCTTTAATTAAAATTTTCCAGGCCAGAGCTGGAGCCACAGTTTGTGGAATTCAGTTCTAAACAAGTCTTAACACTGCCCCTTTCCAGTAAGCTATATTTTGGGATTCCCGAATCCTTCATCACCCCACAGCCATTGAGGGCGGATCCTTTGTGCTGTTTCTGTATTTAAAATCCAGGTGTTGTGGTGCTGCTGCTGCATTTTCTTCAGAAAGAGCGTTCATAGGTAAGTATTAGAAACACAATTCTGATATCTGTGTTATACTAATCTTCTGTAGGATCTGTTAAAGAATTACTGTGTTATTTGGAGGATTTAGATAACAGGTTGGTCTTCTGTTACTCAGCACTCTTACAGCACACATCCACTTGATTTGTTTGTATAAATCTATTGCATAAAACTATTTGTGTTTATTGTTGAGATAAAATTACTGATGTGCTGCAGTTTGTGAATGTGATATGGAGTAACGGTTCCTACAGAAAGTCACACAGATATAAAATACCATGCATGATTTAACTTTTGGATCAGATAAGTACATTTTGTTCTGCTGTGTATCATATTCTTAGTGTATCAGCATGGAGAGTTTGAATAACGCTAACAACGCCTTCGCTCTTGACCTGTACCGGGCCATGAGTGAGAGCAACCCGGACTCAAACCTGTTCTTCTCCCCGCTGAACGTCAGCGCCATGCTTGGTATGATCTACCTAGGAGCTCGAGGAACTACTGCTGAAGAAATGGCTAAGGTAAGATATTACACATATACAGTAGGGAACATTAGTATTTTCCTCGGACCTCATGGGGTAAGGATGATTCTGAGAAAGGTCAGGAATAGTTTATAGTCAGGAATAAGACTATAGTCTCAAAGATGACCATAAAAACACACTATGCCGTCATGGATTAAAATCCCGCAGGGCATGCAAGGTCCCTCTGCTCTGCTGGTCCCCATGCAAATCAAATCAAGTTGACCAGAAAGAAAACATATAATATCTTGGGTTCATACTGTATGTAAGGAAATACAAGTAAAAGTAAATGTAAGGAACACTTTGGGTTTTTTTATTTGCATTTTCCACACTGACCAATCTTTTGGGTTTTTATTTTGCATTATGGGTTTTGCTAATAACATTTGCTCTGGAAACCCTTTTAAACATTTCGGTGATGTAGAGTTCAGCTGTAATAATTCTGTTATTATCCCATTTCAACTTATGAAACTAGCTCCATTTCTGATAGAACACCATTCCAATTTGGGTGCCCTGGAAAGTCCACGGTCACAGCTGTGTCGTTAAAAACTAAAAAAGAAGTAAAATGAAAGCATTATAAACAATTATGTAAACATATATCCATTCTCATCATCAGTCAATCAGCCATTCCATGAGTCAATTAAATGATATAGTTAGACTGAATTAATCATGTAGTTTATTAATCAATGTATGCCATCATGGATTAAAATCCTGCAGGGCATGCAAGGTCCCCCTGCTCACACCAGAAAATGTCCAGAGCCGTTTGAAGTTTACCAATGATCATCATATTTAGTGTCCTAAAAAGTATTTTATTAAATTCTGTGAGACTTTATTACTAGTTAAACTTGGAAATGTATTTTAAATACCAACAGTATAACCTAATAACCCAATAACCTATAGGTTTAACCATTTACATTAAATAATGTTTAGTTCAACTTAATATCTTCCTGCTTTACAGCAGGAATTAGAACCTCTGCATTAAGTATGAACCACAAACCGTAATGTCACGAACGGTTGAATGAGCGTACTGGAGACGAGGATGCAGAACAACTGGAATTTTATTGAGAGACCAGTGAGGTGGCAGGGTGTGTGTGTGAGCAGGAGGAT